>CABHPP010149887.1:0-48660 GCA_902168425.1 Peromyscus attwateri
GTTTATATAGATCACAGCCTCAGGGTCAGTGTTCATCCACACTATGTAATCTAGGAATTCTTCAATAGGTTGCTCTGGATGTAATTTTATGAAAGTTTTTGAAAGCCTGACAATGGGTCATGGCAGATGATACACTTGAAGAAGTGCTTGGTGTGTAAGCACAAGGGCCCGAATTTTGATCCTTAGCACCCACATATAACATAGGCATGGAAAACCAATGCATGTTTGTGGTACTGGCACCGGGGAAGAAGAGACAGAAAGATCCATCCCTCCAGCTCGATGGTCAGCCAGACTAGCTGAATCAGTGAATGGCTGGTTCATTCAGAAATTATGTAAATAAGTGGAGAATAAAGGGTAGGGAGTATGACTAGCCTCCACATGCATACACATACACATATATGTATAATCATGTGTGCATACAGACATGGACATGTATCATTTACCCTGGGGGAGGTGAGAGAGAGAGAGAGAGAGAGAGAGACAGAGAGACAGAGAGACAGAGAGACAGAGAGAGACAGAGACAGAGACAGAGAGACAGAGAGTGGCAGAGACAGAGAGACATGACAAGCCCTCAGCAAGTCTAATATGTCTGGTGTTTACCTTGGTAGAGTTGATTGCTTCAGATATGTTATCATAGTAACACAAAGCTAACACATTTCTCAAACTACTCTTTGGCTTTAGGACTTCATGATGTAGTTTAAAAAACAACACAAAACAGGATATAGGCAGCTATGAAAGCACCGAATTACTATGATCAGCTGTCTATACATTCTTTCACTTGAATACAATTATATTAAAGCATATTGCGTGAGAAAATTTTGAGGTATCATATGGTCATCTAAGCAGGAAACAAGTGTTACTCGAAAACAAAATTTGTTGTTTATTGCTCCTGTGTGGAAGAGGCATTCCAAAGCATGGGGGATGAACATACGAAAGCATCAGGGCTGTCATGAGTCAAAAAGGACAGGGAGAACCATAGGCTTCTCTTGGGGTTTCAATAAGAAAGAAATGGGGGAGTAGTATAATTAGGCTTAAGGATGTACTTTGGGTTTTAAAGGATGGAGTCTCTACCTACCTCTGTGTTTCTCTGCCATGCTACAACTTGAGTATGCACATTGTGACCAAGAGTAGGACATAACAATAAAGAAGAGGCCTGATATTGTGCATGTTCATTGATGGATGGTGTTTGAAGGCATGGCCAAGGGGGGCCAGTCTTCCTAGGATTTATTGCTTTGTTTAAAAATCAAAATGAATTAAATGAGTGGGATGGTTAAAGTAGATTCTAGAAACATGTTTGCTATTGTAATGTAGATTAGGGCTACTTAGGGCCAGAGCCACTCTCTGTGTGTGTACCCCATGCCACCTTTAACTCCAACTGAGCAGGCGCTAAATCCAGAATGCTGACTTTGGTACCTGAGGGTGGTTACATATACACAGGCAAATTGGAAAATGAAAGCATGGTTGAGATTCCTTTATTAGTATTCCTGTACAGTAATGTATTGTTCTCATGGTCAGATGAAGGAGGTACACAAAGAAGAAAGGGAAGGACACGAATTGAATGTTGCTATGTGCGAATTATGATTTTAGACTAAATACATTTGTATCCATAATGACCCATGCCACTTGACTGAAACTATTTAAACAAACCATGTTTGTGTTTTACATAATGGTAGAGAAAGTGAAATTATCATAATAAACAAGTGCCAGAGAGAAATGACCAACAACTACAGTTAACTTCTGTGGTGATGTTATGTTCCCCAATATATTGTGCACTCTAAAAAACTTATCTGGGGTCAGAGAACAGAACAGCCAGTAGATAAACACAGAGGCTAGAAAATGGTGGCACACACACCTATAATCTTAGAATTCTGGAGGCAGAGATCCATCTGGATCTCTGTGAGTTCAAAGCCACACTGGAAACAGCCAGGCATGGTGACACACACCTTTAATCCCAGGAAATAATGGCAGGAAGCAGAAAGGTATATAAAGTGTGAAGACTAGGAACTAGAGCCTGGTTAAGCTTTTAGGCTTTTAGCAGCAGTTCAGCTGAGATTCATTCTGGTGAGGACTCAGAGGCTTCCAGTCTGTGGAAACAGGATCAGCTGAGAAGTTGGCGAGGTGAGGTTAGCTGTGGTTTGTGTTCTGTCTCTCTGATCTTTCACCATTCACCCTAATACCTGGCTTCAGGTTTGATTTTATTAATAGGACCTTTTAAGATTCGTGTTACAAACTTCCTCTTTTCAAGGCAGCAGGCAATTCTGGGGAACTGCCAGCACTAATAGGTGTCCATAGTGGTCAAGCTGATGTGTCCCTTTATGATTTTATACCAGTGAATTCTGGCGACCTTCAAAATTCAAATATCCTCAAATTATCTCCTTGCCACTGATGGGAATATGCCCACTTGATTCATTTTCCTTTGTTGAAATAGTCTTAGATGAGCGTTTTAATACGCAATTAGGAGCAGCTAGCAGAGACAGAAAACATCATTTCACTTCATTTTTGTATTCAATTTTGCTAAGAGGCCTGATGTTTGAGGTTGAGAGAGTCATGAAAACACAAGAACCATCCTTCAGTCCTGCTGAAAAATACCTCTAACCAGGGACCAAAGCCTATAAAAGGAAAAAGACTGCCTGATTAATTAACATAGTCCCCGTCTATTCCAAAGGGCATTGAAACACAGAGCACACGCATAGTATCTTTCTTTTTATATCTAAATCCATTCAGGTAGATTATTCTTAAGAAAATGTAGTTAGTCACGAAATAGATGGGGCTGGTGTAATTCCCTCGATCGGTATCTTCCCTCAGGTTCTTAATGACACATGCATTACAGTTATTTATTACAAGTAGATTAAAGTGTCAGTATGGCTCAATTCATAGCAGTCTTATACTTTTGAAATGCATGGGGAATTGGGTTTCTTCTTCCCAATGCTGACAATGCACAGCATTGCTTTCCAGGGGACTAGATTCCTCTGGAGTCCATTTCTTTATGTTTACTACTTTAAGAACTGAAGGTACCATCTGCTCTTGCCTTGGAGTTATTTAAATTGTTTAGAACCTCAGGTCATTATGAGAGAAGCAATGGTGTACTTCCATATAGTTAATTTCCTTTGCAAATAATTAGCTACATAGACCTTTCTTTTGCCCTGCAATGAAGAACTCTGGATCTAAAGTGGTCTATACTAGCAGCATGTTCCCAGGACTGACACACTACAGACTTCTCTAAGTGATCTCAGGAAGAACGACAAAGCAGGATCATTCTGACACTCAGTATTATTTCCATGCACACTCTACACAAGTATTTTCTATGATTAATCTAGACCTCATAGCATTAGATAAATATGTTCTTCTGAAATAGTTTGGCAGAGGGGGCAGCGGGTCAGAGGTTAAATTATACAGACAAGAATATAATGGCTTTATGGCTACAAATTCACATTATAAGAAAAGGTATAGTAAAATTTTTATAGAAGTTATGTAGCCTGTAATGTTCTCATTGATGGGTTAGTATGGTAAATAGTCAATAATAAAGAATACAACCATACAACATTTAATGAATTATAATTTCCTTTTATCCAGAAATCTGAGAATATCCTGAAATTATATATAGAATTTAGGATCCTCATAAATTTATTTTCCTGAGGTTGATCCAACCTGCTTTCATTCACTATTTGACTATTTAAAAGTTTATTTACAGTAATGAACTGTGTAAATAAACACTCTAGGTACAGGGGAACAGAGCTCAAAGATATTTGTCTTTTTAAAAGGGATAGTAAACTGCAGAACGCCAGGGGTTTAATAAAGAACAACCACAGTGTTTACAAACTGTTAGAAAAATAAGTCAAATAAACTCAAACCTGAGCATTTGTTACATGAATACTTCTCAGCAAGAGATCTGCATCCCACTCATCACCATGCTGTAATAGATACATACACTTCAAATAATAATGGGCTTGATTATGTCATGTTGTATTCGAAGCTTTTCTTTACAGATACCAGACTGATAACTTTTGGGAGCATCTTCCCATAAGTACAAATTACTGCATACATCCAGGGATTCAAATGAGTGTGTTATTTCCCTTTCATAGAACACTTTTTTGGTGTGTGTACATGCTGTTTACTTCATGCCCATCATTTAAATGATTATATTGCTATGTTCATATTCTAACATTTCCAAATTTGACAGGTTCTCCTTCTGTTAACAAGGAGAAAATTATACTGGATCTCTGCACTCGCAGGGAAGGTGGATACCATAAATATTTCTTAGGAAAACAGATGCAAGCATTTATAAACAACAAGCCTACCTGAGGGGATTAGTAGGGAGTGGAGGTAAGGACTGAAATGCTGTTCAATCACTAGGGCTTCATCTTCCCTAACAACTTCCTGTATGGAAAGTGAATGTATTGCATGCTTCATTGAGAGAACTTTGAAAAAAGACAAGAGAGGAGATGAAAGAAGAGAGAGGAGGGGAGAGGAGAGGCAACAGGAGGGGGAGGGAGGGAAAGAGAAGCAGAGAGAGATGAGAGAGAGAGAGAGATGCAGACAGAGAAAGACAGGGAGACAGAGAGACAGCGATGGATAGAGAGGGAGACAGAGAGATAGAGAGATGGACAGAGAGGGAGACAGAGAGACAAAGAGACAGAGACAAAGAGACAGAGAGGCAAAGAGACAGAGAGACAAAGAGACAGAGAGACAGAGAATATATTAGGGACCCAAATTAGTTAAACACTTGCCTATTCAGCTCTAAGCCACTCACCGTTTTCTCCTGTTCAATCAAATGTACACAGAGAGGCTTTTGTCCTTTTGTAAAACAGCTGACACATTTTGTTGTTATTATGTAAGTTTTTGGTTTCTCCTCTAATGTTGAAGGGACTAGTCAATGTTTTTGAGAGAAGAAAGTTGACCTCTAACCAGCTGGTTCCCGTATGTACTCTGATCTACACGATGCCATAAAACTTGGTCACAATCACCTGGACAAGCCTTCTGAAGAGTAATGAGTATATATTCAAACTCCAGAATTGAAAGAGGATGCTTTCCAACAGAGCTGTAAATAAATATCTGCAACACAAATTGTTTCTAAATGTTGTATCAGATATTTATGGATGAGGGCATTTGTAAATTATCTAAAACCCACAGTTTCGTTTTCTTACATTTTTGAGACCAGTGACTTATTGAAACATCTGTAATACAGGGATTTCTAAATCATGTTTCATCTAAAAAGCAGATTGAAAAGAATGTTAGGATGAGTATTAAGAGTGTAGAGGAGGAAAAGGAAAAAGAGGAGGAAAAGGAAAGGGAAAGAGGAAGAAGAGGAGAAGAAGAAAGTTTTCACAATTCTGCATTCAAGGAAAAAGAATAAGGTTCTAAGTTTTATGTATCACCTTTTCTCCATATATTTTCTCTTCCTCTAATATTTTCTGAGCTGCCTCCATTTTAAACACTGCCCTGTTTCATCCTCTCTATATGTAAAGATACGAGGCTGTCAGAAATGCTTTGGACACACACCTAGGAATTTTCTTTTTCAACCCAAGTCACACTGGATCCAGTGTCCTCATTTATTATTTTACTATAAGGAGTTTGCAAATTACAATGTATTAACTATTTAATTAAAATATTGGAGCTAGAGTTAAAATGTTGGACAATCATCACCACTACCCAGTTTGAGAACATTTTCCTTTTCTCGGAAAGAAATTCTCCGTTTTAAAGAATCACTTGCATTCCCCCCATTCTCTGGCCTCTGTCATGTACATTCTACTCTTTAATCGCCGTGAATGTGCTTATTCTGAGTACCTTATAAAAGTGTAGTACTTCATTACATGTTCTTTTGTGTCCATATTTTAGTTAGCATGTGGTTTTTACTGTCCATTCATCATGTAATGTCCATTTTAAACCTGAATCATGTTTCACTCTATGTAAGGAGCACATTTTCTTTGTTCAGTCATTGCTTGATAGACATTTGGTTTGCTTCCACATGTCAAATATTTTGTATAAGGCTGCTGTAAACATTGATATCCAAGTAGACTTTGATTATTTGGGGCATAAAACTATAAGAAAATTATTTGATACCTGTTTGGTAATTCTATGTTTAAGTTTTAAATCTTTATTGTGAAGAATTTCTTGTTTTTCTCTCAATGATCTGTTTATTGCCTCAAGCCCTTTTATCCACAAAGTTATATGTGGGGACCTACCCAACAGGGAACTTAGGTCACCTGTGAAGAGGTGGCCTGGAACCTTTCCACAGCCTCCCTCTTACCCTGAGAAAATCAGATGGGGGGGAGCAGTCAAATCAAGCAAGAACTCATTTATTGTTAGGCAGTAAGCCTCTTTTATACCAGAAAACCTCAAAACAATAGGAGGGGGTGAAGGAACCAACCAATCATTTTAAAGGTCACCCTATTTACAAATTGTGCACTGACATCAGCTCCTGTTTTTAGTATCTTATCTTAGCATAAATAACTTGAGCTAACTTCCTTCCTCACCATTTGTCTCTAATCTCCATACAAACAACCCAAGCTAACTTCCTTTTAGCCAATCTTTGTATCTATTCTCTGCATAAACAGCTTAAACTAACTTCCTCTAGCACCATTTGTATCTACTCTCCCTGAAAACAACTTAAGCTTAAGCTCTATTTGTCCAACTTTCTCTTGGCACCCTCTTTGCAGCCCATGTATGTCCCACAGTTCTACTCTCTTTCTCAATTTTAATAATGTTCAGAATGATCGTCATCTCCATATAATAAAATGACTATAACATGTCACTGTATTTCATGTGCCATACTACTCTCTATACTTCTTTCAGTAAACCCACAATGGAAGTAAAAGCATCTTACACGATTCTTCTATTATATTGTTTCTTCTACATCTTTATCTGTTTCTAAATTTTTCTCAATCATTATTTCCCTTTTCAATACGAAGAACCTAATCCAAATGATACTAATCCAGCTGAATCACAATTTTTCTATTACTGTCAATGCATCATATCAGAACTGGAAGACTGAAGGGGGAGAGACAACACCTCATTCTGCTGACATGCAATGTGCATTGAAAATCTACTTTTCATAGTATGTTCTAAAATTACATTATAATTTACTAATTATGACATCCTGAGTGTTTTGTCTTGACACAAAGGATCTAAGAATAATTACTTATGGCAACATCATGAGATCAAAATTATAGCAATAGAATCCTGAAAAAAAAATGTATATCTAGCATTCTATCAAAGATTGAATGGGATGAGAGAGTGTCCTAAGGGATATGAGAAGTAGAATAGCCATGTTTGAGCAATACCTACTCTAACTCACTATAGGCAGCATACTAGGTGACAGATGCTTATCATCCCATTGATTCCTCACACAATATAGTGTGAGGGGGATGGTTCCTATGTCACACATATCAAAAGGACCCTTGAAAAAGCTGGTAAGTGGCCTGGTTCATAGAATAATTCCTTTTTTTTTTTTCTTTTTTTTTTTTTTTTTGTTTTTCGAGACAGGGTTTCTCTGTGTAGCTTTGCGCCTTTCCTGGAGCTCACTTGGTAGCCCAGGCTGGCCTCGAACTCACAGAGATCCGCCTGCCTCTGCCTCCCGAGTGCTGGGATTAAAGGCGTGCGCCACCAACGCCCGGCTCATAGAATAATTTCATTGTTCATTCATTGTTTCAAGATATGCAGTAAAACGGTATAAGGGTAAGGTAGAGACACATGATTATTGAGTCTCATCCCTTCCCTGAATCGTATTTCAAGCCCATAGGCCAATGACATCCGTAAGAGAGGCATCATTTTATATACCAACAAAAACATTTAGTTTTGTAAACGCTAGACCCTCATTTCTCTTGTAAATTTTAACTTCTATATTGTCATATGTCGTATCATTCCAAGTCCCTCTTATTTTTTTTTTAAAGTTTTGTGCAGAGACCCAAACACAGGACCTTGTGTTTGTTTAAAAGTTCTCTACCACTTAGCTAACTGTGTATTTTAGGAGTTTTATTTGGAATCTCAGGTGACCAGTCAGAGCAATAAGACTACAATCTCTAATTACTCTTAACTAATTAACTGATTAGAAGTTAATAAGGCAAGTCACTGTTATTCTTTTCATTAACAGCGTATTAACATGTCAACCAATTAGCTTTTAAAATATATGTGCTAAAGTTTATAACAACTTTAATTAATAAATTTATTTCAGAGACAGAAGCACTTTTGTTCTAGGTCACATATAGAGGTTATCTGAAATTTGGTAATTAATAATTTCTAACACGACATTAGATAATATTTGGGAATACATACTCCTAAACATGAGTTAAAGCTCATTTTCTAATTGTACATTAGATATGCTATATTCTCAATTATAAATAAATTAGCAAAAAATTAAAAGATTGTGATTGAGACATTAGGATTTTAAGCAACTGAAAATCTTTTATTTCCTTTGATAGAAACTCAAGTGAGGGGGGAAAGCTGAATAAAGGTAACTGGTTTGGAGATGGCATTTCAGCAATAATTTAATAATTTATAGCAATAAATTTAATTTACATCTGAGTGGAAATTTATAAGACTAAGAAAATTATTTCAATAAGAAAACACCATAAACTACAAAGAGCCATTGTGATATTAGTTTGCTATTTATACTTCAATTCATAAAACCATGAGTTGATATTTGTGTTATTTTATGTAATATGTGTTATTATTCTATTCAAGTTCTTTAAATGCTTATTCTATAATTTACGATCTTTATAATTACTGACATAGGTTTACTGTGCCAGGAAACACATTAGAGACCATTGCTTTAGTTATTTAAACTGAGATATTTATCAAAAACATTTATGAAGGAGTAGTAACACCTCTGGAATATAGAAACATACTTGTTCTTCTGCACATATGCGCACACGTACTTTTAAATACACAGATGCTAGTCCTTTCTAATAAGTTACTATTTTGTTTGTCAGACATTAAGCAATCCTGTCTTCAAAAGTTCTTTCTCCGCTGTCCCCATGATTTCACTATATGTTCTTCTCTGGTCTTTCAGACTTCTGCCCAAACAATATTCCTGTTTAAAAGAAAATTTGCAGATACAAAGTATTTCAAATAGTCACTAAATACCACGATCAATAGACATTACATATATTCGATGGAACTTGATGATTGTTGACATTTGAGTTTGTTTCCCTTTGTTGTAAATAAAGTGCTATGATTGGCATGGTTTCAGTTTTCCTCAGAGACTCCTATGCTAAAGTTTGTGAGACACTAAAAGGGGTGGAACTAATCATCTTTGGTACTTAGAAGTCAGGCAACTGGGAGGTGATTAGGTTTGGAAAAGGTAGTGGGTAAAGATCTCTTAATACATAGTGGTAGAGAGAGATCAGGACATGTGCATATGCCAAGTGTACACACATGCTCGCGCATGCGTGCACACACACACACACACACACACACACAGACACACACAGACACACACACACACACACACACACACACTCCCTATGTATCCTATCATATTATTTGTTGTGTTATCTTGGGACTCTGCCTGAGGGAAGCCGTCACCAGGTATAGACATCCAACCTTGTACCAGAACTAGAACAATAACAACAACAAAAAATTTTACCTCTTAAAAAAGATAACTGCTGAAATTTTTATGGTTGTATCATAAGGAAAGGAAACAGACTAAAGAGTATGGTTCACGGCAAACTGTCTTCTTTCCATTCTCTCTCCCAGAGACATCCCTTCCCCAATGCTGGTACATCATTACCAGAGAAGCACTTTCTCCTTCATACACATGTAATTTCTATAAATAATACTCTTTATGATTTTTTTAAATGTTATGTGGTTGTTAACAGGAGTTATGTGTTGTTATACCACACTATAGAAATTTTCATTTCATTTCAAATAACCGTGAAATCATATGCTTTGCTTGGGGACTTATCTGATTAATTTGATCAGAATCCCAGTTTTAGAGGAGGTAAACATACTTATCTATTCATCAATTACTTCATGAAAGATTTTTGAATAAAAGAAAGATACAGCCAGATGTAGGGAATCTTCAGCTCCCTGATATTTGCATCTTTGAATGCATACTGAGATAAAGTAAGTGCAGTAGGAATGTTTAGCAACAGTGTTTGCCAAAGTTTATGGCATTCTTATTTCATTAAGCTTCAAACAATCACTACCTGCTCCCTGATACTGTGCAAAGTTGGAAGATGTTCACTTCAGAGGCATTTCCTATCCTTAAAATAAAAGTAAAAAAGTATTTTAGCACACTAAGATGCTCATTTTTTTGTGGAAACCATCACATTTGGTACATTTTATTTTAAAAACTAGCATCCTCCTCATTTCTATTAAATTGGTAATAATGATGTGTGTGCATTAAACCAGGTATTTAAAAAGTGTTTCATAGTAATAAATCATAAGTCTTAATCAGTAACTTGGGAAGTCTGCCTGCAGAACCGCTCACCCCATTATCTGCCTTTGTTTTCAAATATCTGGGTGACTGAATATCAAGTTTAATTTTATGGCCATTAGCCTGTAAGTGACAGAAAGCCTTCCAAATATAATGATAATCCATATCCCCTAAAGCAGAAACTCAATTGAAGAAAATGGCCTGCATAGATGTGAAATTGGACACATATGCATAATGGCAAGAAATCAAAGATAAATTAATGAGAATGCTTATAATTACATTTATGTGTTTTCCCTATAATAAACTTTTGAAATGAAAATGCACATTTGATTTATCCATAAGCTTAATGAAGGGGAAAATTCAATCTAATTACATTCCAGTTGAATCTTTACTTCTAATGCAAATTCTTTCAGTTTTTCAATACTTTAAAGGATAGCTCCAATAAATGTAGTATATCAAACTAGAAAAAGTAGCTTTCTCTAAAGCATGTTATTTTTGTTACATTATACTTTAAAACTCACTATACATATACACATTTTAAACCTAAGGTTCAATTATGCAAACCTAAGAGGATATATTCATCAACTTCTTATGGATTCTTAATTGAGATTATTTCTAAATTATTATTTAGAAATGAGTCATTCTCTTTAAAATTATATAAAATTTCAGACTAAAAGAACATTATTAATAAAATATTACTTCTGTTAGTTATTTAAAGAGCAATAAACACTTTTATTTTCTAGTGTTTATTAAATTATGAGGTATATTCTGACAACTTTTAGTGTGAGGAATCTAATAACTGATTTATCAATTTTTATTTTCAATTAAAATTAAGTGCACTTCTCTAGACTTGTTATTAAATTAGTCTTCAAACCCTACTAGGCTCCTACCAAGAAAAATATTGTATATGTTTTCAGATGGAAAATAGATATTGTATGCAACTGGGACCCAGGTAAACATATTTTTCCGTAAAGTTGAAATCTGATCGGGAGTTTATTTTTAACCACATATGAAGACAAATGGCACACACACACAGCTGGACTGCATATAAATTGTGATTCATTTTCCTCTCTGCCATATGTTATCTTCCAAGTAATATTGATGTGATAATAAGAATAGATGTAACAGTCAACAAGATCCACTTGTAACACACAACTGCTGTTTAAAACCCCTTTCTTAACATCATTCTTTCTTTCCACATTTAATTCTGAAAATAACATCAATGGGACTGTAAGGGGCCATAAATCATAGCTTTTAAGAGCCAAAGGGCTACGGTGAAGTCTATCTTCTTTTCACGTGTGAAGGTTTCAGTCAAACATTTCTTTTACTAGAAGACCCCTGCGAATGCGCACAGCATAGATGACATTGTTTATGCTGTGAGTAGGATGCTGCTACCAGTCTTAAACCTTCTTAGCTCCTACTGTGATAGTACTCAGAAGGGAAGCAGTAATGTTGAGGTGACTCACAGAGGTGGAGTTCTCTTGATCCGAATAACACCATTATAATAAAACAAAGGGAAATCAGAGTTTCCTTTCTGTTTTGTGTGAGACTACAAAAGGAAGTGTACCTATAATGCCTAAGAAAAGGTTCTTCACTAAGAGTGGACCCTTGATTTTGGGTTTCTCCATTTCCATTTCGACGAATACGAGGAATCACTATCCATATGTCAACCACCAAGTCTATGGTATTTCTCTGTAGCAATATAAACTGGAACCATTTTCATGAAACTTCTTTTCTCTTGACTAGTATTGAAAGAATAATCCCTAAGAACATTCCACATATGTGTCCTTATGCCAACATTAAAATGTAGCTCTCACCCTTCATCAAGGGAACGTCTCTTTTCAACAGACAGAGACCATTATAGAAAAATGACAGCCAATGCAAAACAGTGGAGCCCAAGCCCAATGGCTGCCTCTAGAGGACAAATCCTGCAACAAAGGCTCAGGGAATATTGCTGAAGATGGGATGGAAAGTTGGTGAGATCCAGAAGTTCGCTGTGAGACTTGGCCTCTTAGTTACGTCAGTAGCTACACCCATGAAATCTCCCCAACATGACTGCTTAAATATGAGCTAAGCAAGGATGACACCAACAATATGCAAGAGTGGATGGGCCTCAACTTAAGATGTTAAAATCACATTTACATTTAGGGCTTCAATTGGTTTTCAAACAGAGAAATTAGACATCTCTAATATCTAGAAAGGGAAAAGTAAATTGCAATTAGTTATACAATTAGTTATACGTTTCTCCTTTCACCTGAGCCCTGGTGAATCTCTAAGTTGCTTTTCTAATAATGGAACTGAATTGCTAAAATTTGAGCCAAGTGTTTACTTAAAATGTAGTAAGTGATGTGTTCTATTGGTTATATTTTTTGTTTCTATTTGCATGTGACTTCTGACATCGAAAGTAATCTCTGGTAGTGAACTCATGCTTTAATTATTTATGAAATATTTTGATGCATAAAAAGTTGGAAGGTGATGCATATACAAAGGTATATGTTAGTGAACTAATAAAAATAAAAAATAATAATTATTTTGTAATTTTCCAAATGATGAGAACATGAATGACCCATTTACTCTAATTTTGTATTTCATTTAGGTCTATATTAAAGGTTGCTAGATAACTTAGAAGGACTATTGTTAAATTAGAATTACAAATAAATAGTACATAAAGTTGATATGCATTCCAAAGATAGATATTTATATTTGCAAAATCTGACAATCTTATCCATCTATAGTATATTGTTTTAGAATTTACACATGATGTATGTTCTTTTCACCTTCCTGATTAGGATCTTAGCACACAGTCTGAAAAGTATAATTTAGTAATAGCTCAGATTGGTTAAGATAAACAAAACTGTCAACAAATGCCGGTACAGTTTTAGTCTAAGGATAGCACTCCCTGATGCTTGTGGGAATGCAAATTGCAGTAGCCACTCTGGAAATCAGTATGTAGAATTTTCAAAAAAATTCTAAAAATATGCCTACTAGATGGCACAGCTATACCACTTTCTGACTTATTCCCAAAGGACATTGCATCCTACTCCACACATACATTGCTGCCCTATTCACAATAGCTAGGAAATATAAAGAACCTAAATGCCCTTCAATAAATGGATAGATAATGAAAATGTGATACATATATACAATTCACTGTTATTTGGCTGTAAAGAAAATGAAATCATGAAATTTTCAGTTAGATAGGTGGACCTAGAAAAGATTATATTGAGTGAGGTAACCCAGACCCAAAGAGACAAACACTGTCTATTGTTTCTCATCTCTTGTTCCTAGCTCCAAATCTTCAGATGTAAGTGCGTAACATGGGGTAAGTATAAAAAGCAGGGAAGTATAAAAGGACCTTGGGGCACAAGAGGGTAATAACACAATGCAGTAGGTATGAAAGGGGAAAGAGCAAAACACAGATGGGACCCCAACCACAGAAGAGGAAAGTGAACACAGATGGAGGAGGAAACAAGGACAAATAATACCAAGGTTAATAAAACCTCAAGGAATCATATTTATACTTACTTAAAATTATAACATACACATACACAGTTATGCCACTTGGGTTGACAATGCTCTCCACAAGAATAATACTAACAAAAACCATAGTACCCGGTCGGAAAAACTTCTTTTCATATATTCAGTCAGAGTCATTAAAGTGACTCCCAAAACAACACAGGCTATAGCTGTTAACCTTGGTTTCCTCTCAGAGGTTGAAGGGAAGGACACTTAGGATACAGGACTCAGATGATTTCAGATAAGTCTGACTTCAAAGCCTCTTTCCCATGGTCTAGCCCCAAGAGTATCAGAAAGTATTAAGCAAGTTGCTGAGGAAGGGAAACATTCATACTCCTATCCACCCATGATATGCTGAGCCACAAGAATGACTACTGTGACAAGATTACTCTAAAGGTGCAATAAGTGGCGTGTACATGTTGATGGCAACTGACAGCTGTCTATTCGGACTTAAAGCCCACTTAACAAGAGGGAAATCATGAGAGGTAACAGACATTTCCAACTAGCTAGGATAGTGAGGCCATGGATCTTAGAAGGGACCCTATTATCATCATTTTGTCAGAACAGTGTAATTCCAAACTATACTCAAAACCTTATCTTTACACCCACAAACAAATGTAGCTCTCATGCCTCAGCAAACAAGCTTCTCCCTGCAGCAAATGGAGACCATTACAGAAAACCACATCTGGACACAATGCAGGGTTAAAGGGATCACGGTCAGTGTGTTCCCAGTGGATGCAGTTGAGCTCAGCTTCTGAATCTGTGGATCAAGGAACACTGAGGAAGAGGGGGCAGGAAAATCGTAAGAGACAGAGTGCCAGGAAGTCTATTGTGAGATCCTCTCTCCAGGAAATGCTACATAAAGAAGATCTGAACAATGACTTTATCAAGAGATATGCTAATATAGAAGGGGGAAATTCGTCACTTGTTGTCCCACCGCTGGACAAAGAGCTACAGGCACATAATGACTGCTGAGAGAGGGAAAATTACCCTCTCTCAGGGATTAGGGTTACCCAATGCAAAGTGGTCAACCCTGAAACCATCCACACACAAACAACAGAAATGGACTCAGTCATATGTATTCACACGTTTGTGCCCTCGTATGTGTATAAGAATAATGCAAGAAAATAATGATATCCATTTAAAGTGAAAGGGAGACGTAGGAGATGATAAAGCCAGGGGACGTGGGGATGGAAGGAGAAAGGGGACCGGATAAAATGATGTAATTGCATTTTAATTAAGATATATTAAAATAATGATGATAACAAAAACTGGTTCCAAACCTCCAAAATGGTTCAATATTGAGCTTCGAGTTAAGATCTAATCAAAAATCCAAACCACCCTTGTGGTTCCAAAGATGGAAAAGAAAAATTACAGAAAACTGAAACTGCTGGTAACAGATTTTCACAGTGATTCTTTGAATTCTGTGGTGGTTATCAGAGACCAGTGAAATCACATGCGCAAGGGACATGAAGACTTGAAAGAAGCATGAAAATGAAGGAATGTAGGTCTCTGGGAATGCACACTGGCTCTCCTCTCCACTTCTGCATAGACTCGCTGACTGATGCTTTTAGTCTACCCCTACCTCTTGTCCCTCAGCTGTGTAGACAACTCTATTTTCTCAGAGTGATTTGCCGTTGTGAAGAAATCAGGATTTTTCCAAATACAGTGCTGGGCTGACAATACCAGAACTCAGGAAACGGAGATAGGAGAAAAGGGATTTGTAGTCAATCTATGCTACACAGAGTTGAGGCAAGCCAGAACTATATTGCAAGACCCTATCTCAACAGTGAAAAGAAAACTGTCTGTAATTCAATGTTGAAGAGACATGTTGAAGACTATTAACACAGGAAGCTATACCTGAAGCTTTCTCTATGAGTAACAGAAATAATATAATAAATAAAATATCTTTTAATGCAGTTATATTTATGGAAATTTTTCTATTTGAATTTCTAGAAATGTATAAATTAGGTAAGTTAATAACTGAAGACACAAACTTTACACACTCATTGTTCATTGAGACATGTTTCATGTTTTCCTACATATTAATTGAGTTGTAAATATGTACAGAATAACTTAGAGATGATATTATAATCTCTTTTCTGCATTAAATATGTCCCAAGAGATGTCAAATTTATGAGCAATTAGAGCTTTCCAAATTAATTTTTGTTTTGAACATTTTAACTAAAACAATGCAGGTGCTAACAAATGGATCCCGACTTAGCAGTTATGCTGTTCTGGGTCCTGCAAGTTGAGTGTAAAGTTAAAGATGATTGCCTGATTAAAAATATTTTATTTATAGCTCTAAAGAAGTGGACCACTTTTTAAAGTGGTTTCTAGTTATTCAGGGTATTTTTTAAATTTACTATCAAATAGTATTTTATCCAGCACATAGCTCACTAATATATGACTATTTAGATGACGAGTAAATGAATTAATGCTTGAATAAGCATGTTAAAAAGCCCTCTGTCATTAGAGAACATTAAAAGTTTACAATCTTGTGAAAATTTTGGAATTTTCACTTAATAACAGACAAAAATTTTGTTGGTTATTTTCAAATCAAAATGTGAGGGTGTTGTAGGGAAAAAATAAGCCAGTACTACTGGGAAGATATGACCCCATATAGATGGTTTCTCCCAATTCAACTGAGAAGATTAGAAAGGTACATTATCTGGGCTTTAGGCGTAATAGTAATGCTTGTTTCAGTTAGATACATAAGTATAAGCTGAAATCAAGAGTCCTGGGAAACTCTTAGCTGGAACCATCGTGTTCCCAAATCTGCCATTTAAACCCCTAGTCCATTTGTTGCTGAGCCAGCACATTTTGGATATTAATAAAGCAGGAAGAATATCCCCGTAATAAGCAATATTAATTAAACCACCAAAGGTTAGAGGATGTCTTAATACAGATATCCAGGGAGATCCATACTTGTCAAAAAATGGCTTTTAAATTACTAATGCTCCAAGATGAACCCATGTTATTCTACTCTCTCTTGCTCAGCTTTGTATGAAACTTATTAACTCTGCCCTTGGGCTCCAGATTATGAAAGAATATGGGAGTCCAATCAAGAATCAACCTTGGAATCAAGCATTGTTAATTCTTGCAAAAGTCCCTAAGCATGACAGTCTTTCAGTTCAGGATACTATTTCAAATTCTGAAACAACACACTGACTTCCTAACGAGGCAAGACATAAAGGGGGTTCTTTAACAATTTGTTCTTGGTGTTTAAAAGGCTAGCTTATCAAGCAGAGTGATTTTAATGAATATAAATTACAGTGATGCAAAACAGAAGCCTTACTTATGTTCTCATTTTTATTGAATTGCCAATTCCATTTACAGTCTCATTTTAGGCTTTTCTTTGACTGTTAAGGAATATTGACAAGTAATCTAATCTACTTCTTGGTTATACTACAAATTGAAAAGAAAAATCTCCAGAGATGAATTTGTCATTGGCCTAATATATATAAACATCATAAACTAGCTTTTTTTTCCCCCACTAATATAGTTTGTAAGTCTTTCAACACACAAACAGTTTTACATGCCTGATGATTTGGTATCAAATGCTATATATCTTATGTTGAGTGCATCTGTTTTGTGATCATTCTCAAATTTTACGATTAAATAACATCCATTTAAGACAAGTCTCGTTTTTATCAGATAAGGTCAAATATACTCTTTCCAAACAGGATGCATCACTCCACAAGGATAAATAGTGGTGGGTCCAGATACCAGCATGTGAATAACTGTAAAGTTGTATTATTTTCTTTATAGTTGAATTACTTGTCTACTTGATGTTATTTTGAGGAAAGATCTATAAAGCATGAGAACATAAATTTTAGGAACATATAAATTTTTTTGTCTCTGCTTCTGTTTGTGGCTTTGTTAATGTAAATTATGATGTAGAAAAGTCCCTAATGAATTCATGTGCTTTATTTTTGCAAGTTCAAGGAAGTTCAATGATTCACAAAAAGGGAAAGAGGTGTGAATGTGAAGGGTGAGGTGTTGAGTAATTCTAGGGAAGGATATTTCCACCTGGGCACAGTTTTTCCAAATTCATTATTCTCTCTTTCTCTCCCCCTCCTTCCCTCCCTCTCTCACAAAGGTAGTACAAATCATGAGCCAATAGGAAGAGATACTTCATCCTATTAACAAGTTTACATCAGATTTCTACCTCTGCATGGTGTTGTCAGTAAGAATGGGGCATGGGACAAGAGTGTCAGAACTTAGTCAAGAACCTGCCCATTTTTTAGACCTGATAAACCCTCTTACAACTGATCTTTACCCAGTAGCTAATGTTTCTGCTCTGCCACAGATCTACAAGATGCTCATGATTTTTTAAATTTTTTCAAGTCTCTTACATATGTTAAACTTAACCTTAGGCCTAGACTTACACATCATTGATATAAAACCTAGTTTGGCCTTCATACTCTCATTAGTAATTTCTCCATAGATAGATATATCTTTCATATTATTGTTTAAGTAATTCTTCTACTGTATTATAAATATTTTTATTTGTTAATATTATATTTATAAGAAATAAAACTCTCAAGTTTTACAAATTACAATATTTATAAAACAAAACTAACTTTATAGTTTACTAGCATTTTCATAGTGGCACAGACAATAAAAGAAATAAGGAAAAGTATAAATTCTGCAGTCAGATCAAATATTTTCTTTACATTAGATGTTAAGTGTGAGTTTAGAAAAGCAAATCACTGTGATATTATTACATAAATCATTTATAAATATGTTAATTAAATATATACTTATTTATTTATATACTGACTACTTGAAAAATTGAAGCAATTTTATGAAAATAAATAGGCAGTGCTTAAGTATAATATAACATAAACTAACAATGTGATTTTGCCTTTTATATAATGTCAGATTATTAAAGAATGTTCATGGTCATAATCATATGCACATTCTGAAACATTATTTGCCTAAGTAATATATTATCTGTGTAGTGTTTCTTTTATTTCTTTCATATTTGACATCACTCTACCTTTCTATATTTTTAGAAACTAGTTTTCATACATTATTTTAGTGACTACTACAACACAGTGACCATATCAGGAGTGTATCTCTTACCTTATCTGATTCATTTCAGTACAGTGGCAGGACATTGAAATGTACAATGAAATCCCATCTGTCTTTTATCAGCAATGATTTCTGGCTTTTCCAGATAACCAGAGTTTGGTTGACTCAGCAGAGGTGTCTATGCATTGCTCACTGGGGTCCCATCACTTGGGTTTTTAGCTCCAGCTTGGATGGAGAATCCCAGCTCTTTCTCCTTAGTTATTTTCTATTCATTTCTCCAAGTGGAGAATTTGTAGTTCCTAATTTTTGTTTTTGCTAATTTGCTTTTCATTCCTTCTTTTGTCTGCGTGACTAATTAGACAGAACCCAAGCCAAATTCCTGCAAATTCAAGCACTGTGGCCCCAGACAAAATTAGAAGCGTGTTAACAGTCTACCTTTAAATACTTTAACAAAAAGCAGTAAATAGTTTTACTGAATGAAACACATTCATTATCCTGTCCCTTTGTAAATTGTTGTATAAAAAATGCGTATTTGCATGCAAATTCCATTAATGTTCATACATTTTCAGATAATTTAACCTAAAAGGCAATGCTGATCATCTGCTTCTTTAATTCTAACTTCTGTGTTGGCAATAATGTCACAGTGACCAAGTAATGGGAAGTTAGAAGGATACAGGCAGATAGGGAAGATGGGGATGGGCTTCCCAAGAGGACTACTCCTTTTTCTTGAGAAAGAGGGCATGGAGGGAAAGATCTGCTCACTGATAAATACCTGCACAAGACAATAAAGAAAGGAGGTAAACTTAGGGGCCTTATACAATGCCTAACTCAGAGCAGCCCCAACCCCAACAAACTCGAAATCTGAGTGTTCCCTCCCATCCAGATGCATCTAGGTGGGAGCTGTCGACTTGTACTCAATAATGATTACATTTGCTCTCTGTCCACATTTTGATCTTTTGCCTTTTCTGAATAGTCAGTTCTCTACCTGGCCTGTGAAAGAAATGCCACTATCAGCCATGGTCTGTATGGGGGAACAATAGGCTTACGAGGTTCCCAGAGTGCAATCTGTTACAGTTGCTCTTTGGTTTGTCATGCAGAATTCATGGGAAAGGGTATAGACAGACATTGCTTTGTCTTGCAGGGAGAAAAGTTTCTCAACAGATGGGAAATGTATTTGTTAATGCTACTACATCTGCTTACAAGACAGTAAATAGAACACATATATTTAAAATGGTAAAAAACAGAAATATTTTTCATTAAAAAGGATCCGTGTATGAAGATTAAAATGACTGAATTTTCACAGCGTGAAAGAAAACTGAAAAACTAGTTGGAATTACAATGATCTGAGCAAATTACACAAGATATGTTTAAAAAAGAAGAGTTAGAGAAAACATGTTTCTACATACATACATATATACCTACATACACACACACACACACACACACACACACACACACACACACACACACAAAGGATCTTGATGTTTTCAATATCAAAGGTCAACATTACTGATGTCAAATGTCTGTTAAAATCAAAGGTCTGTTCTTCATAAAATTACGAAGACTAATTTAAATATTTAAAAAAGATGTCTAACCAAAGTTTATTTGAATGTTTGTTTCTTGCTCAAACCTTTTCTAATTATTAAAATTTAAAAGTTATTACTTTTGACCATTGACATGATCTTCAGCACCCAGAAGAAGAGTATAACCAAAGATTATATGATCAATATGAATCCTTAACAGTCCAAAGGACTGCACTTCAGAATATTTGGCTTAAACATGTGAGATGCTTCCAAGACAAATCTGTCACTGATATTCTTCTTAATAAGAAAAATGCTGTCTGGAAATAGGACACCATGACCTTGACTCAAGTGAACACCATAGTGCCTACTTACTGCCAATAAAACAACAACAACAACAACAACAACAACAACAACAAAAACCCAGAAAATATAGACACACCTTCTTAAATGCCAAGGTCAAATATAGTTGGTAAATATATTTTTACCAACTTTAAACAGTTTTAAAATTTCTCTCTATAAAGGTTGCTTCTCACATCTGTTACACATCCTTTTGGTTAAAGAAGGCTAGCGAATACCATACTGTCACACTCACAGCTTTGGGGAAATTATTCAGGATACCAGAATGGAGCTCATGGGGGTATCACTGGAATCTATTAGAACTGGATCTATTGGAATCCATTTGATCTTATGGAATTCTATTTCTAAGTTGACAATAAGATGCTAATATATGGCTATGCTCTGAATGAAAATGGAATCCAGATTCCAACCAGATTTGATCCATGATGTCCACCATCACTTGGTGTCGTATCTAGTATATGGACAAGGGCAGCTGCTTCTGCCGTGAGAACTTGGCCAATGAAACAGTTGTTTTATCTGACTTCTCTGATAAACTTCCCAGGCTTTCACTTCCCTATACAGAGGTCTGATGTAATAAAGAGTTAACTGCACAATTTAACACTTTAATTCATCAAACAAAAAAATACAATTATTTCAAAAAAGACTGTGTCTCTAAGCTTATCTCTCAAATTTCCTTGGAAGTTGTAATAAAAGAGAGACAATGGCCAACCACTGAACTTAACTGTCTGAAAAAAAAATCACTCAAGTTTATAAGCTGAATAGCAGCCTTCTCCACAATGTAACTTACAACAATGGTAACAAAGAAACCATTGACCTTGTTAATGTCTATGATAAAGCATACGGTCTTTGGATGTTTTTCTTGCCTATTTTCTTTAACAAGGGCAAACCTGCCCAATTACCTGCTTAGCTATATTCACAGTAAGAATTATGGTAATATGAATACTTTTTGTATGTTGCAGACACCACTTCACCCACACAGCAAGCGTCAAGGACAATGACTCATATCAAATGGCTATTATATAATCTGGATCTCTGCTTAAGTTTTATTGTGGCCTCTCAGACAACCCCTCCATGAAGCCACTGACTAATGCCTCTTCCTTTGTTTTCCTCTGGAAGTTTGAAGCAACTAGGAGCAGCCATCACTCCCTCCCCCAACAGTAGTTGGTTTTGATTTCTGAGAAAGAATGAGGGAAAGTTAGGAGGATATAGACAGAGAGAGAAAAGAGGGGCAGGTTTTTCAGAAGAGTCATTCCCATGCTCATGGGAGAAAGGTAGAAGGGAGTAGAAGACCCCACTGACAGACAAACTTGTGGGAGAGAAAATAAGGTTAAGTAGGAGGACTCAGAGACCTCACTAAAGACCTAACCTAGAGCACCATGGCATACTCCCAATCTGAATGTTTCCTCCCATCTTGATAGGAGATGGCAAATTGTGATCAATTAAATGATTTTTGTTCCCTCTCTTCATTTTGGTCCTTTATATTTCAGTCATTTGTCTTTTCCAGATTATTAGTTCTTTGCATATCACACAGAATGAGCTCAGCTACTACCAGTCTCTGCATTGCACAAGGACCACCAAGCTGTGCAGACTTTATTCAATGATGCCCCATTCTAGAATTCTCCAACTTGGATAACTCTTCTTTTTCTTCTTCTTCTTGTTGCTTTTCTTCTTCTTCTCCTCCTCATTATTCTTCTCCTTATTCTTCCTCTTCTTCTTCTCCTCATTCTTCCCCTTCCTCCTCTTCTTCTTGCCATTTAAACTGTCCTTGGGTAAGTTTCTCTTCCTAATTCATATTTTTGCATTACAATCTGACAGCGTATTTAACTTGTGCCTTTGATTTGGATAATTATACATAATAAGATATTTTTAGGTTATATGGTAAGCTTTGTAACTCTTTCACACTATCCATGTTTTTTTTTTCTAGATGAAGATTTCTTATAAATGACTCATGCCTAAGATACCAACACTTATAGGCCTAATTCTGAAGGATTTTGAATTCAAGGAGAGCCCAGGCTAAATAAAGAGACAGTCTCAAAATATTTTTTTTTAATTTCTGTACATCAAAAAGATAATCCAGGGGTTAGAGATATTGCTTAGCAGTTAAGAGCTCACACTGATCTTGCAGAGAACTTGAGTTTGGTTCCCAGCACACACATTAAGTGACTTAGAATTGTCTGTTATTCCAACTCCAGGGATTCTGATGATTCAAACATCTGTGGGTACCAACACTAATGTACACAGAGGCACACACATACCATTAAAATAGTAAAACTAACCATTTTAAAGTATAATTCATAGCTAATGTACACAATGAAATATCTGTTGTTATTCTAGCTTAGCTAAACTCTTGAGAAGTGAGGTCCAAATATGCTACACAACCTTTATAAATCACTTTCACTTTATAAATTAAAGGTGGTCCTAATTACTGCAAGTCTGTGGCATGAATTAGGATCAATCAGACAATCATCTTAATGACCTCATATTTAAAAGCATGTCTTCATGATTTTATTTATGTATACTTAGTGAAGGAATTCTGTTTTGACATCAGTAGGGAATATGAAATAGAAGAATCATCTGTTGACTTTCATTTCTGTTTCATTTACAGATAACAGAGATCGAAAGTGTCCTATGACCTTTACCTCACTAACAATCACCAACTGGGATTTCCAGAGTCTGTCTCCTCTTGGTAAGCTCCCCAATTGTCCTGTCTTCTGTCATTTCAAGAGTTGGCCTCGTCAGCTACCTTAAATTCTGCAAGTAAATTTCATCATGTAGGCTTTGACTCTTGAGTCTACCCTCACACAGAGCCTGGGGCACCTGTTTAAATTCCCTTCAGTCCATCATACCTCTGTCTTCTTTTAGATAAGATCCTTCCCATGTGTGACCTGGAATTCAGGGACAATTGTTATCAAAATGCTTCTTACAGCATCGTCTTCTCTGACATAACTATTCATTCTATTGTTCACTCCTCTTCCCTACAGAAACTACTATCCTAGGATACTTCTTCGGTTTTCATGCGAGTTGTCTCTGGCCTCAACATGTCTTCTACCACTCAGGTTTGCAAATAGCCTGCCATTCTTGCCCGTTTGACACTTCTAACTCTTTTCTTGTCTTTTTCCCGAAAAAACTTACTAGCTTTGAACATTCTATCACTAGATAGCCCCATTACTATCTTATGTTTATAGGAAATTATTCATCAACAGTTGGATTGCTCTGATTCATTCTATGACTATTTTGATTTCCCATTACTCTAACCTCCTTCAACATGCCTCTTTCCGAAGCACTTATATTTAGCTGTGTTTGATGAATTTCTTCTGTATTTCTCCTACCTCTGGTCCACTCTTTACTGCTGTGTCTTTGATGGATCTTCTCAGCTAAAGATTTGCTCTAGTAACTCATCCCCACTATCTCTTCACCATCCGCAGTTCTCTCTTCACTCCTTTCCCAACCATTTTAATCACGATATAAATATCTTGACTATTTCTTCTTCAGTCACTATCGTGTTTTTCTTATTCTTCTTATAAATCATGGACCCAGTTGTTCAAAAGCTCCCCCTTCACTTCCTCTCTGTATCCTAAGTTTTGGTCTTTGAGGCAAGGGCGTTTGAGAAACAAATGGACTTTAATCGTAAGGCCGTTGATAAAATTCTATTGTATGTCAGGGTGCTTATCAAACTCCTGTGCAGTACAAACACTTCCACAAAGACTGGCTCTGAGTCACCATGAGTCACCAGTCCAATGGCTCCACAGGAACTGCTGTGAATTACAACTATGACACAGACACTCTAAGATTCATGTTACTCATCACCCTCACCTACATAGGCCGCTGTGTTTACTCTTCCCAATTTTGATATTTCTTGCTTATTTCTCTCCTTCAAAATAAATATTTAGGATGAGTAAAAGATTTTTCTGAAAAACCTCTCTCTTCCCTTGAATATTGGGAAAATAAAGAAGCAAAAACATCTGTCCCAACACAATGAATTTTCAACCTCTTCATTCTGCTGGTGGTCTTCAACCCTCTGCACTATGATGAAGTGAGCCATAGACCATGGAACTCTTGGGTAGTGATTGACTTATGTGATAGATGAGTAGATGCCAGACTTAATCTGAGTGTTTAAGTCTGCAACATTACTGGATTAGCTGAGGATGTACCAGCCATAAACTAATTTGTGATTATTTCTTAACTCAGAATGGGTGAGTGATGAACTATTTGGGATAATCTGGATATAAGGTACCAACAAAACATTTCTATGGCTAGGATAACTGAGCCAGTACTCATGAAATCCTCTCTTAGCTAACTTACAGGGTACATTGCTTTCATCAGAAATATACCACAAATTATTTTATTTTAAAAAGGGCCCCCCTTTAAAAAAATTCTACACTAGTAATAATGAAAATAGCCACAGACTTGGTAACTTAAAAATAAGATATGTTTATTCTCCTGAGCTGGCTTTTTGGAGCATACTACCTATGGTGGGACACCTTGCACAGCCATGACGCAGGGGGAGGGGCTAGAACCTGCCTCAACTGAATGTACCATGCTCTGCTGACTCCCCATGGGAGGCCCTACCTTGTTGGAGGAGGGAATGGGGGGGTGGGTTGGGGGCAAGGCTGGTGGGAGGAGGGAAGAAAGGGGGATCTGGGGTTGGTTTGTAAAATGCATAAAAATTTTAATTAAAAAAACAAGTAGAAATAAAAAAATAAGATATATTTATTCTCTTCCAGTTCTTGGGGACAGAAATTTGAAATCATATTTAGTGGGCTGTTGTCAGTGCCATGGTCCCTTGACATCATAAGGGAAAATCATTCACTGTTCACACAGCTTCCAGTGGCTGCTGGTATTATCTGGATTATAGTTACATCAT
Source organism: Peromyscus attwateri (assembly GCA_902168425.1). Classification (NCBI taxonomy): domain Eukaryota; kingdom Metazoa; phylum Chordata; class Mammalia; order Rodentia; family Cricetidae; genus Peromyscus; species Peromyscus attwateri. The sequence continues at coordinate 25,676 of CABHPP010149887.1, forward strand.
GTTGGCTAGTACTTATGTGGCCATCCTGCTTTTCTTTTCTAGATGTCTACCTTTAAAATCTATCTCTGCTTCCTTTAACAAGGCTAAAGAGGTTCCATGTAGGCTTTACCTCAAAATCTAAGGTATGCTGTTCATCAACCATCAAGATCTTTAAATTAACCTCATCAGTAAGAATTTCTGTGTCATAAAGTAGGATTCATGTAAAAATTCCAGGTATAAGGATATTTATAGCCTTTCAGAACCGTTATTCAACTTATAATATGCCCCCATCTTTTACCCCAAATGCCAGTTAGTATCTATATCCATACCATATATTTTGACTTAAATAAAATATTAAATTATATTATCAATAATTTTATTATTTGATAATTTATTTCAAACTGGTTTATTATATGTCTGAGACTCATTACACATATGCCTCTTTTTTGGCTTATGTATAACACACTGATGAGTAGATATGGAAATGAATAAATATCTGATATCTTATATGTATAACATATATCTATATACAAGGACACATATTCCTACTTTACATGTATAGTTTCTTTTTCATAATCATTGAAGAACAATTCTAAAAGTTTAATGAAAATGGACAGATACTATTAGCCTATTTCAACTTTACAGTCCTCTGTGAAAATAATTTGCTCAGTATTTTCTATTCTGTTATTGCGTTCTTTTTGTGACCAGAATGAGGTGTCAGATTGTTATTATCTGATATATATTGGAAATTAGAATTGCATGCCCTATCACCCTGACCTTTATATATATTCTGCATTTGGCTTGGATAACCTTTCTAGTTTTTCTTCCTATTAATACCCATTCCAAACTAAGAGAAAAAGGTGAAATGTCCAGCTAGTAAATATACAAGTAGCAGAAGGCCAAACTGAGAGAGCTCAATGACCAAATTTCACATAGGACAAGCAACATCCTAATGCCTTGGTCCCCTACTTATGTTAAATTTTAAATAGGGATGGAAATTAGTATAACTGAATCCATCCTATAAAAATGAATACAGAAATCTCCCAAACCAATTCCTCATAAGGTTACAATCCCCCAGTCTTCCAAGGAAACATAATTGAAAGATTACATGAGGTCACAGAGTCAGTTTTCATTATTATTAAAGTGATGCATACACATATTTGTATCTTAAGCTCTGTGCAATGCAAGCTATTTCAGACCTGTCTTTGTGTGTATGTGATGAGAAATCACAGATTGATCATGACATTTTTAACTCCTTTTTGACAGTACCCACTGATGGGACTGCTGGTAACTGCGTTTATACCTAGGAAGGAAGGAACAGCTGTACTCCAGATACAAGAATCATCATACCAATTTTTTTCCTCACGTTTTCTTTCAATTAGTTTTTTATTTACAAGAATATACACATGCAAAGTAATCAATCTATTACTTTGTCACATTTTAGTACATTTGTAATTAGCCAGCATTTGAAATTACCTCTCCAAAATAACTACCTTAAACAATATTGAAGTATTTAACTAAAAATAACTTTTATTTCAAGTAAGTAATTAAGGTCAGCAGAATATATGTAATACTTTCAACCCATGAGATAATCCAACATCCAAAAAATGATCAAATTCTGCTTGATAAGGAAATAATCAACAACAGTTTCTTTTCTATCATTACTTGGTACGTATAGCACATGTATTCCGGAAAGGAGAAGTAAATATGATCTATATATAAATGTAATATGTCCAGTGTCAGCAAGACCGTGGATGAGAGTTCCTAAAGTCAAAAGCTTGTTCTTGGGCAAGGCTGCTGTCCATTGACAGAGTGTGTGCAAAGACTGAGCCAGATCCTGGATTCAAGTGTCTAGCTCCAAAATTAAAAGTTTTATTACTAAGCATTTTAAAGAATAACTACACCTTTTACCTACATGAGAAAAACCATCTTTAAATTTCTCATTTTAGTAATCTTAAATCCAATGTGCCAAAGTCAACTGGTAACTTTCACAAAGAAAGAAATTGACTATGGGGGAATGGTTCATAAAACAAGATCAATTTTTCCAAAAGTTTAAAAGAGAAAAATAACTGTATGTTCTCAAGACATTACAGTTATTCTTTCTGGAATTTATGTTCTATTCTAAGTAATTTTCTATTTGTATTGTATAATGTTGACTTTAACCAACATTTAAGTTTTATATATATATATATATATATATATATATATATATATATATGAGGAATGTAAGGTCTTTATTGTTTTTCTTGACAAAGAGTGGGAAAACCATTAGCACTAGTGATTTTTCCCACAGACATGGTCAGTATAAAGTATATATGTATGCATATACATGTACACAGACACATGTATATACATGAGCACATGATCTGGAGCTTTACAAGTTTTCCATAGCTCCAGAATTCACTGATTGATGTGGTATACATGAGGGTGGCCTGGCATGACTATTATGCTGAGATGTCATCATTTGAGAGATGACAGGTATAGCACATGTTATATTATTATTATCTCTGCTTATTATACTTCCAGCCCACATGCTAGTAAGGTGAATGGTAAAGTAACACAGAGTGGCTTTGATTATGTTTATGTATTCCAACAGTCACAGAAATAACAGACCCTGAAAGGACTACTAACAAACTCACCATTTATCTTCTAAAATAATAATTAAAAAAATGGGTGAATGATATGGAAAATTTATGAAAAATATTGAGTTCATAAATAATGTAATAGGACTTTGTGCAGATTGTATCTTTCTCTGCTGACAATCTGACCATTGTGTCTCCTTCCTCTTAAGATTTGTTAATCCTATGCATTTCTGCTGGTTATATTTTGTTTTCTGTTTCAAGCCACACATTCTGTGTAAGTCAGTGAACTGGCCATATGTGTAGTAGTTTAAGTTACCAGAACTTAAATCCTCAACCAATAGATACAGTTGTACTCTCACTAATGTAATCTTGTAAATTTCTTAGATGGTGACTGCCTTTAAGCAAGCTAAAGGGGGTAGGACTAAAAGACTTAAGTTAGCCCTAATCCCTTAATTAAATTTCATTAAAGTACACTCACCATGGAAGCTTCGAGGTCTCAAATTAGTAAATTCCATGCTAAGAAAGTAATAACGGGAAGGGAGCTAATGCAACCAGAAAAAGGCATTTGAAGGAAGAAAAGTTTGTGGGCACATAAACAAAATGGGCTGCACAAAGACACGTGGAGCAAAAAAAAAAAAGCTTGCCAAGTGAAGGAAAGTTGCAAACTGTAGATCAAAAGACAGGATGTAAGTTATCAGGGATCAGGGAAGGTGAGACGGACTTTGGATCAGAGTTAAAGGGAATATTTTGCAGCTTGAATACATCACCTTAAGTATTTCACAGAAAAACATGGATGTATCACAATAAAAACATCAATGTTTTAGGAAAAGGAGGTGGGTAAACAAAGAGCCTGAAAAGGAAGCTGTTTCTCACTAAAGAGCACTGAAATTCATTTTTGAATATTGAGGTTGAATTACACTCCAAGGTTTGGTGAGCTTTTCAACAATTATTCGATGGGGAAACATATACATTAGTCTGATCTAAAAGCTGATGTGCACATTTATATACAATATATATTATAGTGTTAGACAAGCTCTAAATGCAAATAGCTAATATTTAGTAGATAATACCATGAAGAGTGTTCTTTTAATTTGGTAACATTGTTATTAGAGGGGTGTGTGTGTGTGTGTGTGTGTGTGTGTGTGTGTGTGTGCGCGTGTGTACAAAGAGAGACAGTTGCGAGTTCCACACATTTTAAAGGGTCAGAGGTAGTAAACTATGTCTTAAATATTGAGCACTGAAACTTGCACTCTAATGAGATTTTGTGTTTTCAAATGTTATCTTTAAGTGAGAGCTAGCATCAATGAACTTCAGTAACTAAAAAAACTGAAATTCTGGTTCTTAATAAGTAAATGGAAAATGAAATGTCTTAGGAAAATGGTCTTGTCCTGAAGAGTGAAACTTGTGGGTTAGTCTGTCATTTTCTAGTTCTCCCAGGAGGTCCAGATCAGCCTTAGTTATTCCCTTTGTTGAGGAGAAAGAAAATCCTTGAATTAATAAACTTGGAGATGTACAATTTTCTCATTAAAAGAAAATTTAGATGTCATTTGATGGACTAATAAAGACTATTATAGAATTTTTAATCCTCTCACCTAAAATTGTTAAACAAGTATAAATGTCAAAATATTGTTATTTGTGTTAAATTTCATGATTCAAAATTACATTTTATGAATATTTACCAAATCTCAATAGAGGTAAAATACAACTCTTGACTCTATCTATGCTGCCCAGTGGTCACCACTCATCACACTTGGTCTGCAGCATTTGCCACACGAGGAATGCCGCTGGGGAACTAAATTTGTAAATTCACTTAATTTTAGTTAATTCCACTTTTTTTTTTTTTTTTTTTTTTTTTTGGTTTTTCGAGACAGGGTTTCTCTGTGTAGCTTTGCGCCATTCCTGGAGCTCACTTGGTAGCCCAGGCTGGCCTCGAACTCACAGAGATCCGCCTGGCTCTGCCTCCCAAGTGCTGGGATTAAGGGCGTGCGCCACCAACGCCCGGCTCCACTTTTATAGTCCCGTGGAGTCTAGGGTTACTCTGATGGCAGCAGGTGAGGCAAAGCATCACAAAGTGTAGAGTCGACTGGTTCTGAACTGGAGTTCACAACCACCCCCACAGCGCCACTTAATAAGAAAAAGAGAATTGTGCCCTAAATTGTGTTTCCACTTTCTGCTCTTTCAACGACTCACTTTAAAATTAGTTGCTCTTCTCCTTCAACCTTCTCTCCTTTTCTGAAATATTCCTAGCAATGATTATCTCGTAAGTTTGCTAGTTTGAGAAGGAGAGCTAACCTCAGTTAAACAGCCTCATCTCCATGGGCCAAGCCTACAGTTTTTCTACTCTCTTCCATCCCAGTTGATACTACCTCTGATTCACTTGTCATGTTTCCCCTCTGAGAAGTACTAGAGTTGTTTCCTGAGTATTCTCTTGGTAATGCAACACTGCAGCTCTGTTTCTAGTCTTGTTTCCATGACCTTTCTTCACAGTTGCTGTAAAGTTACTGTCTCAGAGCATTTGGAGGTTTCTCATATGCAATTCTAATGTTCTCCACTTTTCTAAAATAAACCAGGGTCATGAAGGGAAGAAGTGAAATCAAGTGAAGACTCTTTGGCAAAGCTGCAGCTACAAAGTGAGACTCATTCTCATTTCCCATGTAGCCCCGACACTGATTGATTCCATACTATATGAGCATGGATGCTCTCCTACCATCTTGATCTTGCTATTTAATAGTTTTAAAACATTTAGTTCCTCTATAGTAGCCTGATGATGGCCAAGGCTTTCTATTCAACCCTTCATGCTTGCCATCCATCTCCACCTTCAAACACACACTCACCACATCAACACCACTACCATTTCTGTTGTACAGCAGCTCTTATGGTCCAAGTAAAGGCTTCACCAGAAAGCCTTGCCTTCCCTCTCAAAAAAGAGTTCAGTGCCCTCCTCTCAACCACCCGATTTCTGTTGTAACAAACTGAAAGTTTTGCTCTTGAATCTTATGAGTATCCAGAAGGCAGGAAAGTAATATTTCCTCTGTGCATTTTTGACACTTGAGATTGTGTACCTCATTGCCCAAGAGATTTTTAAATCCATTCATAAATAACAGACAAGATTCTTATTAAGGATTTAGAGATTAAATGGAATTAGATAATTCATGAATGAAATAAAATTGTGTCTGAAACCTAAACTTCCTCTTTTGAGTCTAAAGAAAACATTATTTGTGTGTGTATATATCTATCTATACTAGTATATCTATTTATCTATCTATCTATCTATCTATCTATCTATCTATCTATCTATCTATATGTGTGTGAGCCTATTTATATACCTATGTATGTCTGCACATATACACATACCATCACAAATATATATACTATTTATATGTATTTACATATAAATAATGTGTTTAATTCTGCATATTATATTACATATATTATTTATCTATAAGCATATGTTGATGCTTGGTTTAGTCTTGAAGATAAATAGACATGATTTGACAAATAAAAACACATTAGAAATATCAGCTAAATCATAGAGAATCTGAACTAAATAGGTTTAAATTTTATTTATACAACATGCATCTCTGCTACTGGTGACCTCAGTTTGGTCACTGGGTTAGAAAGTAAACACTGCCATGCTTCTTATTTGTGAAGTTTTATTTGCTGCCCTTTCTCAAACTCTCTACCCTCACTAAAGACAAAGACATACTTTCAGTTATTTCAACAATAATTTCACACCATATTAAGGTTATCAACTTAATACTAGTTTCATATCTCCTAAAATAGAAATACATGCATTTCCTAAATTATGATATTAAATTATATAAATAAAACTAAAGCAAAATTGGAATTTTTAAAATAAGATAATTTCTTTTTGAATCCAACATATCTCTGAACAGGCTATATAAACATTTCATAAATATGACACTGTTATCTCTTTGATAACATAACAATAGTGAATTTATTGCACTCTAGAAAGACACTTTAATTGCCTGTGGAGGTCATGCCAAATTGAAAATCAGTGGGCAGGAATAATGCCAAATAGTTCAACTACTGAGTCAGTTCGATGTGCAGGAAATAGCATCGTTGAGGGGAGAAACCAGAGCATACTCTCCATTATGTAACTCACCAGAAATCGATTTGAGTAGGAAAACTACCGTGAAGATGAACTATTGAAAACATCCAGAATTCAGAATTTACAGAGCACTGTTGTATCTCTGTAAGTTTTAGTGAGATAGAAAACTGCATGTGAAATGCTGCTTGCTTTTCATTAAAAGAACATTTCCATTTACAGCCTCACATCTTAAATTGCTTTAATTCCTGAGTGAGCAAAGAGCCTGCAGCAGGCTGATATTTCCCTACTCCATTTAGAATTGAGATAATTGCCAAGTAATTACATTAATGTAAAGAAAGGGACAAAGATAACAGGATATGTCAGGAAAAACAAGTTACATATGTTCACAGTTGAAATAAATAGGTTTAAACCATCATGAAAATGACATGGCAGAAGAGCAAACAAGTGAATCCATCTCACTATACCATCTCACTTCAGTTAGAAGAAAGCCCCTTTCTTATCCAGGGGGAGATGAACATAATGTTTGCTATGAAACTTCTATTATGCAGCATTATTAACCATTTGGATAATTTTAAAAGAAACTGCAGATAGGTGTTCTATGAGCCAAAACATAATCAATTGTAGAATACTTACATATAGAAAAGTGAGTCACAATTAGCTAGTCAGAAAGAAAATCAATGGTAAAAAAAATCCACATAACAAAGCTGATGTAAACAATGGACAGAGTGTCTTTGTTATGATGCATAGACAAGATTAAAATGACCAGATTTTAACTGATTAAACTTTTACAGTAACTAAAATTAGAAGGGAAAAAATAATTAAATTATTTTAAATTTAAGAAATCACATTAATGTATTTTAAGTAATTTGAGCCAGAAAGGGGTTCTAAACATTAAAGAGTCTTAGTATTTTAAAACTTTCATATATACAAATATATATATATATATACATTTATGTATGTATATATAAACACTTACTATTGTTTTCTTGAGCAAAATCTATATCCACCACAGGAGTTTGAAGTTGTTGCCTGTTGAAAAGCCATAAAACATGCATATATTAATTTAAAACATAATAAAATCTAATTTGAAATAAGTAATAAGATTCCTTTATGTTCATAAATAAAAGCTTTTATAAATATAATATCCTGATTCTAATTTATTTCTTGAATGAAAAACTAGAAAAGCCAACTAAAAATTATTTGTCAATGTTCACTGCATTTTACAAAATACCGCTCTTAGCATAATTAAATTCTGATTGCAGAAAAAAATATGAAATGTTCTCATTGGAACAGACAATATATTCATTTTCCCCATGTTTATAAGAAACATAATCATGGGTTTATATTGAATGGATAAGGATCATTCTCATTCTGCTTTGAGAACTGGGCTTTCATGGTCTTCCAAAGTCCTTTTTGATACAACAAACCTTTTCTAATCCATCAAATACATTTGAAAATAACAAGTAGGAGAAAAGGATCTAATCAAGTTAGAGACACAGTCTGAACAAACAAAGAAGATATGAAATAATCCACAGATTAAATGCAGCATTTCCTTGGATCCTAGACTAATCTTTGACAGAAAAAAATAGAGTTTATTATATGTTTGATATGGAGTTGTATCATTTCATTTGACCTGAAATGGGGAGCTTCACTAATTATCAAAGTGACTCAGGCCCAAAGGCCAATTTACAAAAATTACCGAGATCACTGGGGCAAAAGGATTATTTTTCTTATTTCTTAAATGTTAATTTTAATTTTCATGGTTGGAATGTGCCTAACAAAAGGAAATGGTACAGTTTAATTAAATATCTATAACCACCGATAAAATTATCTGAAAATATTTAACACAACAAATTCCAAAAGGAGCTAATTTATTTTTTAATTTCTAAAAAATACAAGAAAAGTGGGAGCTGTAGGCTCAGCACTAATATCCATGATTTCACCTGTTTGGGGTAGTTGGCTAGGTTTCCATTGCCATGAATTAGTTCTCTCTTTTTTGACTAGGTCTTAAACCCAATTAGGGAATTGTTGGTTATCAGAAAAGTATACATGCAAGTACTATACTCTTAGGGGCATCATACCATGCTAGTGATTGTGGTTCATAGGCATCCTAGGTGGGTAGGACAGATGGTTGCCTTCCTCCTGTGGAAGCTTACATGGCAGCTTCTGATACCATGAAAGCTAGTCCTCAGAGAGGAGGTTTTCAGGCCAACTCCAGCTCATAGGTTTCTGGACCCTGTGTCTGAATTACATGGTGTCTTCAGCAATATCAATTCACCTTCCACCTCTTGGAGAGTAACCCAAGGCAATAGTAATAGCCTTAATTTTGGGGAGTCTCCAGAACAATCCAGACCAATAACTTAATACAGGGCGTCTCACGCCTGTTAAGTATTTTGTTATACAGTCTTTAGATCTTGAGGAGAGCATTGTTAACTTAGAAGAAAAATTTTCATTTAAACTATATATATATATATATATATATATATATTTATACTTAAATGTATTATAGATTTTTTCAGGGAGATAGCTAATAGTAAGATTCTTTATGACTTTTCAGACATTCTTACTATTATTTTACTCTTTGCTCTCTTCTGTGTTTATCTCTATTCCTCATCACTAATTAGAGCCCCGGTCCGTTTTCCCATTTCTCCTATCAGATCATTTGTAACCTGCTATTCCATGCTCTGTGATCCCTTTCACCATGGCAATATTTCCTTTCTTCACTTTTCTGGTTTGTGCAGTTGCTTTAGTGCATGTGCTAACATCTAAAGATTTGGAGAGAGGAGCTTCAGATGAGTGAGTATGCTCTATGTTAGGCATGACTTTGACATAAGTAATCTTTCAACATAAGTATACATTTCCATTTTATGTACCTATTTTCTTTTCTTTCTCTAGTCAAACTTAAAAGTAACAGATTGGTAGCTTTTGAAATATTTCTGAGTATTATGTCCAATGTCATTTTTAAAATTCGTATCATTCCAAAATATTTCCACCTGTAGAAAAATGGCATTTAATATAAAATTAGAAGTGTGTCATTTTTGTGCATGGGAGATCTGGCTCCACCTTTCTTCTGCCATAGTGGAGTGGGCAAGGTTGAGATGCCCCTCCCCCCCCCCTCCTGAGGCTGGTGGGAGAACTGGCCTTGAGGTCACAAGAGTAGGACCAGCTGGCCCTACCCTTCACCCACTGCAACAGTCAGGGGAACATGCCCTGCACTTCATCAGGGCAGCATCATAGAGCTGACTCTGTTGGAGGAGGGCAGAAGTGAGCTGGGCCTGAGGGTGTGAGAGCAGGAGAGCTGGCCTCAACCTGACTCATCTGCCAAGTGGTGGCATGGGTGAGGGAACGATGACCACCCTACCACATGTAACCTGCAGCCAGATGGAAAGCTGGCCCTGGGGTCACAAGAATAGGAGAGGTGGCCCTGACCCTCACCAACTGCAGCAATCAGGAGAGCTAGTCATCTGGACAAAATAATTGAGCTGGCCCTGGTGGTGTGAGTGCAGATAAACCCGACCCAAAGAAGTGAAAGAGGGAGAACTGGCCATGCTCCTTGCTTCCTGCTGCACTGGGTGAGCTAGCTGGGGCAATGCTGGAGAGCTCAAGCTGGTGGTGATGAGGAGGAAAAGCTGGCGGGCTAGACAATCCAGTTATCGCCCAGGCGCAGAACCAGGGCTCTGACCTAGCCCATCCCAGCTCCCACCTTATCTATGAACTTCTAGAGCACATGAAGGCTCCAGACCTGAATATTCAAAGCTGCAGTATCTCTATGACACAGGACAACAACCGGACAGCCAAAAGGAGCCCGAGTTAGGGCCCAACATCGATAGTGTAGCAGAAACCAGAGACCTCGAACCAGACCAGTACTCAATACAATGAACACTTACAAGTGAAGATATAAGGACGAAAGTGTATACTGTGTGACCCACTGGGCCACACTGTAACACTAAGGGTGTTTTGTTTGGTTGTTTTTGTTTTGGCTTTTCCTTTAAATTTTATTTTATTTTGGTAGGGAGGTTGCAAGGGCAGAGGGCTGATACTGAGGGACAAGGAAATGAGTGGGATTGGATGCACTTGTGAAACTTACAAAGAAACAATAAAAAGTTGGAAAAAAAATGTGTTATTTTGTTTTTAAAAAAATCTGTATTTTAGTGATCAAATCTGCTAACATAGTACAACCCAATGTACTCTTTAAATATATTTTTCTACCAGAATTTTTTTAAAATTAAAAAAACTTATAATTTAGGGAAAATGATACTCACAAAAGAAAATAAAACATTTTGACAATTTTACAATAAAATTGAAAACAGTATTTAAGCATACATGATAATGTATTTTATGATAGTAAGTTGTTAGACAAGCAAAAAGACACTGTACTGTAGTGGCACATACATGACTTATCATAAATTCTTTTATTTAAAGAGTGATATGCTAGCAACTGATCTAACCTTAGATAATATGGATAAAAATAACAATCAATGAGTTCTTTCCTTTAGTAGTGTTGCTTGGAAGATATATACTAACAAGATTCCTGTAAACCTCACAATTTATTTTCATTAAAATAGGAAAATCTTTATACCATAACTTGATTTTTAATTTTAAATTCAAATTTTCATCTTCCCAAGATTCATGCAAATGAGGTATAATATTTTTAAGAATGAAACTATGCTAAATCAAGATATCTTTAATATCTAACAAAAATACAACCTTATTTTCCTACATGACAATGTCTTTTAATGCATAAAAGTTATTGGATTATGTAGCATTTCTTTAGAGCAATATAAAAACACCATTTTAGATAACTTTTATATCCTTATATTCCCTGGGTAATATATCTTTAACATTTTCATAACAGTTTTTAAATGTACTCCTGCTGACTAAGATTTTTCTAACACTGTTGCATTTTAAGTAGTTCCCAATCTTGGTAGAAACATCTGAAGTGTAGAAACTGTTGTTAAATGGAAATTATGAGTGGATTGAAATGTCTAAATTTATGTTGCCTTCGATGTAACTAATGAAATACTTCTAATATGGTCAAATATTCACCATGTAGCCCCATAACATGCATAACACTTCCATGCAATATAACTTTTTCTTTCAGTCAAATGTGCAATTTGTATACACTCTACAAAGAGCCTTTTGAGTTATGTTAGTGATGAACTATAGGAGGAGCTACAGAAATCTTCCTTTAGATTAAATATCACTAGGGACAGCTACCATGGTATTAGACTGTAGCTTCCAGAGTGCTGTTCTTTGTTGTGCTTCAACCCTTCAAACCCTGCCTGTGACTCAGAGTCCAGCTCTGAGAAAACTCTAGGTTTCTGGGTAGTGAAGTCTGATGTGGTTATTTCTGCATTCCTTATCTTTTTTTGGGGGGGGGTGATTGATTTTGATTTCTTCTTATCTGGCATTTCTACATGGATATTCTTTATATGCATGTGTACCTATATGTGCTTACATTTTTGAAGACATGCATGTACACTTGGAGGGCAGATGTAGACTTAATGTTTCTTCCTTAGTAGTTCTCTGCCTTAAATTTGCTGCGGGGTCGCTCTGTGATCCTAACTTGCCTGCCTGTTCAGTTAGTTTAGCTAGTAGGTTTTCTGTGGAGTCCTTGTCTCCACGTTCCCTGTGCTTGGACTTGGTAGACCTACCCAGTATCCTCAGGGGTTCTGGAGATCTGAACTCCAGGCCTCTTACATAATGAACTGTTTCTCTTGCTGTTCCATGCCTTAATCTTGCCTTTCAGTAAGAGAAGAGACATTGAAAAGTGTTAGTTTCCTGAGAAAGACAAAAGAAGTTCAAGATAGGAAGCACAAGTACAAGATCTGGGTAAGGAAAGAAGCAAAGAAAGGAACGTGGTTTTGGGAGAGTCTGTAGGATACTCAGCAAAGTCTTAGTAAGCTGGTGGAAAGCACAGGTCTGCAGGCAGGACTGGTGCTTCAGGAAAGGGATGCAATCATCAGTGAACCTCACAGATACTTGTACATCTTTGTTTAGCCAGTGGCAAGTGTACCTAAATTTCTTGATATTCTGAGATTTACTTGTTCCATGTGGTTTAATCATGGAAAAATGTTTTACAGCTATCTTCCAAAAGCAAAAATACATAATATGGGTTTATTCCACAAGCCTACAAGGACCTCTAGTCACCCTTGCATTATGCTAATTGCCCTAACATCCCAAAACATCATGAATTACAGATGCTGATTGTTGGTACAATATATATTTATAAACACATATAGTAAAACTCCACTTCCTAAAATGTGACTGTGCTACAAGATACAAGCATTATCCTTCTGGCATGCCTTTTATTGTTAAACCAACTAACATCTAATTACATATAGGGAGAAAAACGGATGAAAGTGAAGAAAAAGAAAATAAAGGAGACAGAAGACCCTGTTTTCACATAGCTGCTCTGGGATTTACATTAAAATTCCTGGAGAGTTCACAGCAGGATTCTGGCTTATTCCTCTGTCATCTCTCTCCTTTGGAATGTCTGGAGTTCAGCACCAGACTCTAGTTCCTAACCTGCCAAAAGACATGCTGGCTTCTAGGTAGGGTTTTCTAGCCTTTTTGCTATTAGCCCATATTTTGACAGTTTGTTGCCATGGTAACAGGATTCATTAAGCGTATTCACTTTTGTTCTGCCAATGAGGATTTTGGCTGCATGTCCTGCTGGCCTCAGAAGATTGATCCATAACATTTGTCTTATGAAGCCCTGTCATCTCATAAGATGACCGATGATACAATATACTCCATAATGAGCCAGGTTCTCCCCCATGAGCTACTCCTGAAATGCAAGTCAGACACTCTCAGAAACTGTACTTTCAACATCATCATCAGAGTTGGGTGCTTAAAATAGGCTGCCAACAAGTGATATGTATGTAACCTTATCATCCTCAGGTTGAAGCATGGATTAAGAATTCAAGCCTTAATGTTTGTTGTTTAATTCCAACATGGAAAAAATAAGTTCTAGATTTTGAAAATTTAGTTTGTATACTCATCTGCGGGAGCAAGATTTGCTGGAAATAACTAACATTGACCCAGTGAAGGAAAAATTCTTAACATCAGTAACTATCTTAGTTTCTTTCCTCCTGCTGATAACAGATGTAATGTAAGAGAGGAAAGTTTGATTTTAGCTCACTCTTCAAGGCCATTTCATCGTGAAGAGGAAGTTAGACGTCAGGGACTTGGAGCAGCTTGTCACAATGTATGTGTGCCCAACTCTGTTTCTTCACTTTTTGTCTTCACTATTTCTTCACCATGAATAACTCCTGCCCACAATTAAATGGGTCTTCTGATACCAATGGACATAATCAAGACAATCTGTCAGAGTCACTTTCACAGTCCTGACATTAGATGATTTTTAGATACTAGCAAATTGACAATTAATACCAGCCATTACCTTAACCACAGGTTTCCATAGGATGTCACCAAAAAATCTTAATGTACTTTCTTTTAATTTCAACTATATTTTAGTATCATATTGCTAAGCGTTCTATAATGTATATGACAGTTTCAACTATTTAATTACACAAGTAAAGAATTATCTGGTCCAAAATGTCAACAGCGTTTAATTGAACTTGAGATACTGTGGATTAGGGCAAACTTGGGTTAATCACAGTCCATTCTTGCTTACAGTCCAGTTAATCCATTTAATCCATTTTAAGGGGTAATGAGAGCCCAATCAATAGGTAAAGAAAAAAAACAAAACAAAACAAAACATGAGTTCAGAGGCACATGAGAAGAAATCCTATGAAGTCTTCTAAAAGGAAAGACAAACAAACTAAATAAGTAAAACAACAAAATCAACAACGTAAGCCATGTGAAAAGATCTCACCTATGGAAAGGCCAGAGAGAAGCTCCGGGAGGAGGAGGGCTCACAGCTCTTTATACTATCCCTATACAGAGTCATTTTTCAGTGACCTCTGTCCATTCCCCACTTACTTCACTGCTACTGTTATCTTAGGCTATGGCTTATAATCATCTTGGTATTTTTTAAAAAAAAATTACATTGTTTTCCTAGCCTTTTCTGGACTTCTTCATTTGGATCCACAGAAATGGTTCTGATCCCATAAGATCCTAACTCTTTTTGGCCCCTATAATTTTAGTTTTAGTTTAGTTTTGCTTTGTTTTCTTTTTCTTTTTCATTTAGGTGCTTTTCTTTGTCTTAATGAGGTTTATTTCACAACTGTAGAGATTTCAGAGACTAAGACGTCCCTGTGGTTAAATGATAATATTTCATCATGATTATGCAATGTGCAGCATGGTGTGGTGACAAAAACCTGAATCTTACACATAAGCAAGTGCGGCAGAAGAATCAGGTATTCAAAGTCATCCTTAGCTATGCAGTGAATTTAGGGTCAGCCTGGGCAATATGAGACCCTGTCACACACACACACACACACACACACACACACACACACACACACACACACACACAGATAGACATAGACAGAGACAGACAGACAGACAGAGCATCCACTATTTAGCTACCATTATTAGCACTGCTTCCTCCTTCACCATTGCTACAGCACGTCCTAGTTTGCATGATACTGCTGTAATAAATATCATGAAACAAAGCAACCCAGGAAAGGAAATGGTTTACTTGAGCTTTCATTTATACATCACAGTGCATCCTCCAGGGAAATCAAGGCAGGAGCTCAAAGTGGAACCTGAAGGCAGGAACTGAAGCATAGATCAGGAGGGAATGCTGCTTACTGGCTTGTTCTGCAGGTCTGTATTTAGCTATCTTTCTTTTATCTCCTAGGATCACCTGCCCAGGTATGGTGTAGTTCACAGGAGGATGGCCCTCTCTCATCAAATGTTAATCCAAAAAGTGCCCCCCCACCCCCGTAATCGTGCCTTCGTGCCTACAACTGATGGAGGCGTTTTCTAAGTTGGGTCCCTTCCTCCAAGGTTCCTCAGTGTCATGTTGACAAAAAACTAATCAGAACACTCCACTCACTGTACTCCTCGTAATGTTCATTCCTAACTCTTATGCATTTATTGAGTAGTTGCCTTGTAGTTAGTTATTAAAGCATGGAAATAAAATATGATCCCTGTTCTACCAGACAAAAAGCAGGAATAGATATATAGAGTCAATTCAGCCAAGGGAATGTGGTAGTTAAGTCTGCAAATAAACACAGCAAGAGAAAACTACATCTTTCATTAAAGTGTTTTCAATGCATGCATATGTGTTTGATCTTCCTATTTTCCAGATTGCTTCATTTTATAAGAAATTAATTATTAATTAAGAGATCTCAGCTTTGTGTTGGAGGAAAATCTCATTTATTAAAATCTAATTGTTTTTTTCCTCAACATTTACAAACAATATCAAAAATCTTTGTCAATTAGTATGTATACCAAGAATCACATAAGTAAGACATGGTGGATTGAGAATAGACACTTTCACTCTGAAGGAATAAAGATACAGATTTGCATAAGAGACCCAACTCTCCTCTGATTGTCATCTGAAGCCAAAGGAGGAAGAAAAGCACCGAGAATATGATAGAAGGTGCTTTAAAAAACTCTACTCCTACTTTTAACAACACTTTAACTAGATATATTTTTGTTTTGAAGTTCAAAAAATGCATCAAAGGAAAGGTTAAGTAACCCTTTTAGTGCATCTGAAGGCAATCAACCTTTGTTTATGAATCTTTTTGTAGTATGCAATGGTGACAATTTTAAGTTCTGTAAAATCTTTTCAAGCTAATGAAGCCAAAGTAATTGGATCAATCCCCATGGGGGTTAGTTGACTCTAGAATGAACGTCTAAACTGCCCTGCATGACTTTTCTCTTGTATTTGAGTAAATGAGATTGAAGATTTACAGAATGTCTTCCTTCTGCACAGTTGCTAAAACACAATAAACAAGATATGAGTTCTGTCTTTTGACATGGAAAACAAGTATTAATAGAATGTCTTGACAACTGCAAGTGAATTAATCAACTCTGTCAAACACATTTAACAAAGGAATAGGTGTAATTTTAATAAGAATACTTGTTGGATCCAA
This sequence comes from Peromyscus attwateri, assembly GCA_902168425.1. NCBI lineage: Eukaryota > Metazoa > Chordata > Mammalia > Rodentia > Cricetidae > Peromyscus > Peromyscus attwateri. Next base: position 42,322 of record CABHPP010149887.1, read on the forward strand.
TAAGTGATATTTATAAATACTCCAAATTTTGATCTAATAAATACAAAGGAAATATTTGTTATCATCTTCTTTTACACAAAATGATTTAAATGATTCAGAGTCATAGTAAGATTTTAATAAATCCTAGAAATTGTGTAGGCTTATAAATTCATCATTATCAATAGAAAATAATTACAATCAGTCTCTAGGATTATTTTAAATACTATGAAATACAAGTAGGGTCATTATTAATGCAATTTTGGGGTTTTAAAAGATATTTTCAGAATGTATATCTCACACTGAAACTGAAAATTAAAAAAAGTCATACAAATGAAAGACAATAGGAATCTTGGAGTATATATTGTAGCCTGCTCTAAAGCTTACTTTTTTCAACTGACATAAATGAGGAGATTTGTCACCACACAGAAACTTAAACATAATATAGAAAAGTAAAGACAGAGAAAGGACAAAATGACTTTATGACTTGCCATAGAGATACAGTAATCAGGACAGTACGACACGGTGAAAGAATAGACAAATAGATCAATGGCACAGAACAGAGAGTCTGGAAATAGACTCACACAAAGGTAGTCAACTGATCATTGACAAAGGTGCAGAGGCAATATAATGGAGCAAAGGAAGTCTTTTCAATGAGTGTGCTTTTACAATTGCACCTCTGTATTAAAAAAAATCTCAACAAAGAGTTTATAACCTTCATAGGAATTATCTCAAAATGGATTAACTCAAGATAAAATGTAAAGTCAGCTAGCAAAACCATTAACCCTTAGAGAATAGCAGTGGAGAAGATTTTGGTGTCCCTGCATTTGGAAATGCCATTACAGATACAACCAAAGACATGATCCACGAGTGAAATAATTGGAAATCCTGCTGGACAAAAGTTAACTGGCTAAGGAATGAAGATAAAATCCATGTAATGGATGGACATATTTACACATCTCTGACAAAAGACTGACATGCAATTCTCTACAGCTTCCTTTCCTGCCATCTGGTCGCTTGTGGGCCATGTGTCTGCTTTCCATGCCAGCATAAATGGCATGGCCTTTTCTCTCTTCCATTCTCTGCTTCTGGGTAACAGCTGAGGTTTCATAGCTTGCCTGCCCTGCAGTTACTCTTTTACCCTTTAATAAAAACACTTGTTTGTGTTTATAAAAAAAAAGAGTGATACCTAAAATGTACAAAATAAACTCTGAATATTTTAACAATAAGAAAGTAAAGGGGGCAGGAACACATTAGAGCATGGTGATGCATGCTTGTAATCCCTGACTTTGTGAAGTTAAGGCAGGAGTATCTTTGCAAATTTGAGGTCTGTCTGAATTACATAGTGACTTCAAGGGTACTTTCAGTTATATATTGATTGACTGTCTCAAAAATAAACTAAACATAAAAATCAATAGATGAATCTGATTAGAATTTTGCTAATGACCTTGATAGACTACCTAATCCAGAAAATATAGAGATAGTAAGTAATCCTTGGAGAAGATGCTCCATGGCATTAAGATGTCAATATGTTCAAGGACTCTGAAAATATCAAGTACTGATGAAACTGAGGCATAAGGTCATTTCTCTGCTTAGAAGGAATGCAAAGAGGTCCTGGCACTGTAAAACACACTTACTGGTTTATTACAAAATCAAATGATTTTCTTTTATGATCTAGTAATAATATTACTTTATTTGCTCAAAGAACCTGGAAAATCATACCCATACAAAAATATACACTTTTATTTATGAGAACTTTATAATTGCTGAAAGTTAGGAGAAACACGGCACTTTAAAATACGCCTTGGTAAATGAAGATAAAGTAGTATTTTTCACTGAAAAGGAATGAGCTATCAAAACCAAGAAAAGATATGGGGAAATCTTGAGAACCTATTACTGATTAAAAGAAACTAGTTTGAAAAGTTTGTATAATATGTAATTCCAACTTAAAAGATTCTAGAAAAGTCAAAAACATATGGACCATAAAAAGATGAAGACTTGCCAGGGCTTGGGTGGGGAAAAGAATAAATCCAGTACAAAAGACTGCTCAGACATTCAACTCTTATGGTATTACAATAGTGGCTACAATTGTTCAAAAACTTACAATTTACAACTGCAGGAGTGAAACTCTATGTGGACTTTCATAGGCTGACTAATTGCAAGGCTTGTCCTGTTCTGTAGAGGGATGTTAAGGATGAAGGGAGCTACATTTGAGTGATCCAGAAGTTGGCAGGGAAACCTTTGTGTTTTCTACTCAGTATTTGGCAAATGTAAAACTAATCTGAAAATATATTTCTATTTTTTAAAAATTGCCTGAGTGCGTTCACAATAATTTGTAGTATATTTTGAAATAATATCATTATTTTCACCTAGAAAAATTCATATTTTAACATGAAAAATTTTTACATGATGCACTGTGTTATAAAAACATTCACAGTGATATTTATATACTGGAATATAGCTTAATGAGATAGTAAGTTGCAAATGTAAGTAAAGGCTCAAAATACCAATGAATGCATATTAATTTATAATAACAGAATTTTTTGCATGGCCATAAAATAAAAGAAAAACAACATAGCATCCGGCTTTTGACCAAACATTTATTATTATTAGAATAATTTAGTTTGTTTACTTTTAAATTTTGTTTGTTTTCTTTGGTGTGTCACAGTCTCAATGCAGACCAGGCTGCCCTTAAACCCATAATCCATTAATCCATAAGTGTCTGGATTGCAGACATCTACTACAATGCCTGGCTTTTTTATGATTATTTCATATTGTCTATAACCACATGAAATGAAGTGCCCATGGCTGGTGCTTTTGATAAATAGAAATAACTATGAAGTTTACATTATTATGTGCTAAGCACTCAGTGTTCTAGATACATGATTAAAAAAAATACTTTCCCATAATAAACTGTGAGATGACTCATCCCTAACAGGCTTGAGGGCCAGCAGGCCCAAACCAGTAATAAGATGCTTCCTGAGAGCCAATCTGGGTCTGCCTAAGGGCCTTAGCAATAGCAGCTGAGACATGATCTGGAGATGACCTAGACCAATGAGAGGCAGCCATGTTACACCAGCAGATGCATATTCATGAGACCTTCTCCCAGGGTGGGGTGGAAGATATATAAGACTTGCCTCTTCCTGAATAAACTGAGCTTGTTGTTTTGACATTCTCCCAGAATCTGTGTCATTGACTCTGTACCTAGTTGGCTCCCTCCCCCAAAGGGAACAACAGCACAGGACCCTGTCACATCTGGTGCTCAAACAGGGACTGCTTGTCTCCTTTTCCTCACTCTTGGTGCTGGTGAAACAGCCCCCTTGAGGGGTGTACTTTGATGAGTACGACACTCTATGTTGTACATTTTCAGTCCCTTTGGCAGGTAAGCACTGGGAACCCTACTTTCTTCTTGTTGTTTGTCTTGTTTGTGAGTTTATCTGTACAGTAGGGTGGCACATACTTTTGTTCAGGCTTGCCTGATGTTTCTATATAAGGGCTGGACCCTCAGGAAATAGAGCCACAGTTTGACTATTTTTAGGGTTTGTTGTTTGTTTGTTTGTCTGTCTCTGTGTGTGTGTGTGTGTGTGTGTGTGTGTGTGTGTGTGTGTGTGTATGTGTGTGTGTGTTCGTGAATGCATGCACATGCTTGTGGTTTGTAATGTCTGTAGAGGTGGCTCAGCAGTTAAGAATGCCTGCTCCATGAATCTCTTCAGAGAACATGTGGGAACCTGATCTTTGGATGAGAGTTCGGTTCCTGGCCAGAAAAGGGGAAGCGGTCTCAAGAGTATCCCTCCAATTGCTTTTTATGCCCATTTCGTTAGCTATAATCGCGGGCCTAAAGTCCTCCTCTATTGAGGAGGTCATTAAGGCCCACAATAAGTCCTACCAGGAACGATGTAACACCAACTTATCTATCACCTTCATTCCATCCATGGCTGATATTTCCTGTCTCTGATGATGAGGAGAGGCATGAGAATAGGTGTAAAGTAAAAGGATGGAAAGAGAGAGGAAATGATTTCAACACACCCAAGGCTACACCGGCAGGCCCTCTCTCTGCTCTCCCCATGCCTCTAGTGGCTACACCCACCACACACACACACACATACACTGCAGTATCCACAGAGTGATTTGCCTGGATGTCTGCCTGCTGAGCCAGCTGCTCTGCATACCTCCCAGCTTTTTCTAGCTATGGTGCCACATATGCCCAAATATGGCATTTCCAGTTAATGTGGGCCCCAGTGCAGCCAACCAACCATGGATACCTATCCCACTTACAGACCTGTCTTGGGTCCATAAGGCTGCTAATGAATTGGGTCCTGACTTGCCATATTTTGAGCAAGTCCTATGGCAATGGGCAAAGCATTTACAGACTTATTATTATGACTGGTACCATTTGATGAAGGCTGTGGTGGAGCCTGCATTCTTCCTTAATTGGTGTGCTGCCTATGATGACCAGGATGAGGCTCATGCTCATTTTAATATACAGTACAACATCGCTGTTCCTCTTGAGATGCTCACAGGCCAAGAACCATATGTTAACCCTGTCATATAAGCCCAAATTGGACAACACACTTATTTACCTACTTTGGGAGGCATCATTGTCCTTAGTGCATTGGAGGGATCTCACCGTTCAATGTCAAACCCCTGCTCCCCTATTAACCTGGGGTTGAGTATATGCTTGCATTTTTCCCCAGAATACCACCATGCCAATATGGATACCCCCCAGAGATTTGTGTCCTGCAATAGATCAAGAGGCATTGGCCAAAGAAGCTTCAGGGGGTAATATATGATTTGCTCCACTACTGTGGCATTAGTAAAGGTCATGCCATTACTGGCATGTAACTCTAGATATTAAGCAATTGTCTCCTCCTGTACAAGGTCTCTAATGCATCACCAGAAAGACTTTGATTGGCACATTTCACATAAATATGATTAGGGTCCCATCCATGTTCTTGAAATTGAACTTTTGACTAATCCTTCTGTTCAAATGTCTGTAATGGGTTCACCAACTGAAGGCAGCCACAGAGGCAACCATACAGGTTTTATTGGCTCTCGGACACCTAGATCAAAGTCCTCCTAGAGAGGTAATGCACCAATGGCTCATTGAGATACAGAAGGTTATTGCCTAAAGCCCATCACCCGGACAGCTCTCTAGGACTGATGCTCTTTAAAGGCTGGTAGTCAAAGACAGGTATGAGTTTGTTTGGCAAGCTAACCTAAGCCAAGCACAGTCTATTATGCTGAGCTCTCCTGAGGTGGAGTCAACAAGGTTAGGGCAATGCACCCTAGCTCCCACTGAGCATGTCCCATAAAATAATAAAAAGCAGTGGATATGTGGATGACTCATCCCTAACAAGCTTGAGGGCCATCTGGCCCAAACCAGTAATAAGATACTTTCTGAGAATATCTGGGTCTACCTAAGGGCCTTAAGCAATAGCAGCTAAGACATGATCTGGAGATGACCTGGACCAATAAGAGGCAGCCATGTCATACCAGCAGATGCATATTCATGAGACCTTCCCCTGGGGTGGGGTGGAGGGTATGTAAGGCTTACTTTCCTCTTCCTGAATAAACTAAGCTTGTTGTTTCAACATTCTCCCAGAGTCTGTGTCATTGACTCTGTGGCTACTTGGCTCCTTCCCTGAAAGGGAACAACAGCACAGGACCTTGCTACAATAAAGGACCAGCAGTAGGTTGGAATTAGAGCCACACACAGACATTCAACTATGTAATTTTTTGTTAAGAAATAGAGCTTTATTTATTTTTAATATTTATTTTTTGTAACTAAATTCCCTCAATGACATTAGGCATGAATTTTATAAAATCTTCAGTTCAAATATGCATTTTTAAATAGTTTAAGATAACTCAATAAAGAAAATTAATTTAATGTTTTATACTATTATTAAAAACAAATGTACAACTAAATGGGTAACAAAATAACTTTCTTAAAATAAATATTGAAAAAAATCTTCATGCTTTCTCACTTGTCATATAACCAAATAATATATAATGGTCATAACAAAATCAAGTTAATAATAATCCCTTTCAAAATAGGTTTAATTTAAGATAATAGTAATCCCATACTTTATGAAATTCAGAAAAATGTAAATTATCAGGTTAAATATACAGAAGGATTGGGAACCATCTATGAGCCTATTTTTATATGTTGGAAAAATCAACTCTAAACAGAAAGGGAGTAGACTGCATCAAAAATGAGGCACTAATGTGTATGTTACAATCACTAGACATACGCTGCCTATAAAAGTATTAGGTTTAAAATGCAGACTGGCTCTCCTAAATCTTCTGTTAGAATAGTTCTGATGATAATAAAATAATTTTTAGGAGTTCTGGTTCTTATATATT
>CABHPP010149888.1:0-38669 GCA_902168425.1 Peromyscus attwateri
TAATAAGTCTCCGTGTCATGATTTGGGAGCTGGTTGGTGGCCCAAAAGAAAAAGCCTGGTGCAGCCAGTGTCTTGTTGCCTAGAAAGACAGTGATGTTTCCATCCACAGGAAGGTTCCACCCTATGTTACAGCATGTGTGACACATCAGCCTACAGGAATCCACAGGTGGCTCAGATGGAGAGGTAGTGTGGGATGAAGGGAAAGCTTCTCTCCCTTCTTGTGGGCTGGCGTGAGAAAGTCCAGTTATTTGCTCCCAGGCTGGATTATTACAATGTCAACATTTTAACTCCTGGAAACACAAAAGGGAAGAGACCTGTCTCGACTCTCCCTCTGTAATATTATACTGGCAACTTGAATACAAATGATATTCTCTCCTAAATGTCTCTCCTGGCTCTCCCACCTTCAGATCATGCAATTATTTTAAATTTACTTATTTATTTTTTGTTCATAATACTTTATTTTTAATTAATCAATTTATTAATTTTCCCCAGCTCAATCACAGTTTCCCCTCCCTCCCTCCTCTCCTCCCAGTCCCTCCCCCACAGCCTCCCCCACATCCACTCTCTTTCCCTTCCCTTCAGAAAAGCGCAGGCCTCCCATGTATTTCAGCCAGCCATGGCATATCAAGTTGCAGCAAGACTAGGTACCTCCTCTCCTATGAAGGCTGGACAAGGCAACCCAGAAGGAGGAAGGGGTCCCAAGAGCAGGCAACAGAGTCAGAAACAGCACCCCCCATCCCCTCTCCCTCTGCCACAAGAGGACCAAGCCACACCACTGCAACACAAGTGCAGAGGGCCAAGGTCAGTCCCACATAGGTTCTCTGGTTGTCGGTTCAGTCTCTGTGAGCCCTCATGAGCCCAGGTCAGCTGACTCTGTGTGTTTTCCTGTGGTGTCCTTTGTAAGACGAATTGCTAAACGGTCTTATTAATAAAAAAAAAAAAAAAAAACCGGAGCCAGATACTGGGGTAAAAACTTAGAGATCAGGGAAGCAGAAAGAAGCCAGCCACGTTCTTACCACCAGAAATCCAAAGAGACCTACTTCCTGTATACACATGCCTCTATGCCTTTCTGTCCCTGCCCTCTTACTTCCTCTCTCTGCCCAGCTAAATCACTTCCTGTCTATCTGTACAGACCTCCAGACCTCCATGGTTAGTGCTGGGATTAAAGGCATGTGCCACCACATCTGGCTCTGTTCCCAGTGTGTCCTTGAACTCACAGAGATCCGGATGGATCTCTGCCTCCCAAATGCTAGGATTAAAGGCGTGTGCTACCACTGCCTGACTTCTATGTTTAATATAGTGGCTAGCTTTTTCCTCTGATCCTCAGATAAGTTTTATTGGGGTGCACAAATAAAATATCACCACAGTCCTTGACCTCTCTGGCTCCCATAATCCTTCCTCCCCCACTTCCACAGGATTTTCCCAGGTCCACCTAATGTTTGGCTGTGGGTCTCAGCATCTGTTTCCATCAGTTTCTGGGTGAAGCCTCTCTGATGGCACCAATCTATGAGTATAGCAGAATATCATTAGGAATCATTTCTGTGATTTTTTTTTTTTTTGCCAGTCATGTTTGGTTCTATCCTAGGTTTCTGGGCTGTCCAGCTTCTGGGTCCTGGCCCTCTAGACACTGTCAGAGGTGGGCTCCTTCTCCTGGTATGGGTCTCAAGCTGGACCGTCAGTCATTGGTTGGCCATAATTTCTGTGCCACCTTTGTCCCAGCACATCTTGTAGGCAGGGCAAATTGCAGGTCAGAGGTTATGTGTCTGGTTGGTGTCCCAGTCCCTCCACTGGAAGTCTTGCCTGGTTACAGAAGATGGCCAGTTCAGGCTCCTTATCTCCCATTGCTAAGAGTCTTAGCTGGGGTCACCCTTATAGATACCTGGGAGTTTCCATTGCACTAGGTTTCTGGCTCACCCCAGAGATGCTCCTGATTCCAGTTGTCTCTTCCAGTACTTGCTCCCTCCATCCTCCCCACACCTGATGCCTCCTCTTCCCAGGTCCACTTCCCCCACCCCGACCTCTTCCCCTGCCATATCCACCTGTGTTATTTATTTGTTGGTTTGTTTATTGTGGTGGTGGTGTGATGGCTTGACCCAGGGTCTTGGAGTGAAGAAGTCTACCATTGAGTTATACTCCTATTCACAACCATGTCATTGTTGTAAGATTATGGTCTGTACTAAGAGGCTATGGTGGGAGCCTCTTCCTCACTCTCTCTTCAGATCTTCGCCAGCAATTAGGATGTCTCCCTAGGCCTGGCCTCTTAGCTGTTCTTGGCTTTGTCTCTCTAGACTTTGTCTCTAGCCTCCTCTGGTATCCAAGCTGCCAGTAAGTTCCCATCCCTACCTGCAGGGCACACCCGCCCTACCTCACTCTCAGATGTGCCACAGTGATATTCTCTATCGAATACTGCACGAGACAGCTCTGGTCAGACTATAACTACACGGGACTCCATTAGAGATACCCCAATATTAGCAGAAATGTCATTGGCTGTACCCACAGACCTAGACCCAAACTCAGCCTCCTCCTGAGATACCGATGGCCTTCTGCTATGTGAGAAGTTCACGTGAGAAGCTCAGGGCCCAGGCAGAATCCCTTCTTTTCCTACAGAAGGAATTCATGGTTGCCCCTCAACTCCAGATATATCCTGTCTGTTCTCTGAAAATTCGTTTGGGCCCTTTAAGTAGTTTTGTATGCCAGTGTTAGGACTATGGATTGGGGGGAGGAGGGGCTGGAGAGACTTTATGAGACAGAAAGTTTTGCTTGTAGTCTCAGTGCCTGTTGTACCCTGCAGAGAAAGTTGACCCTCTTTGCCAGCATATCACAGGCCAGCTTGTGGTAAAAAGCACTCCACAGCCAGGGACTTCCTTTGGTATCCTCTTGAAGTGCTTTCCAAGATGAGACCAACTCTGTCTGGTATCAGTTTCCCTGGAGTTCTAGAGAAAGAACTTCTAGCAAGTTCCACTGGATATATACTCAGTCTCAACCATGCCCTCTCCAACAAGCCCTAGAGAGATCAAAGGAGGTGACATGTTATAGAATATTACTTTAAGATGTGTTACATTTGTTTATGCTGTGGAACATTTGTTTAATGATGCAAAGATGTGTTGTATTCTTTTATGTTGCATTTGTTTCACTCTGTGAAGTTGTGTTACTTTGCCTGTCTAAAACACCTGATTGGGCTAACAAAGAGCTGAACAGCCAATAGCAAGACAGGAGAAAGGATAGGCAGGGCTGGCAAGCAGAGAGAATAAATAGGAGGAGAAATCTGGGAGGAGAAGAAGAAAGAGCAAGAGAACAAGGAGAGGAGGGTGCTAGGGGCCAGCCACCCTACACACAGCCACCCAGCTACTCAGCCACCCAGCCACTCAGCCACCCAGCCAGCCACAGAGTAAGAGTGAAAGTAAGATTTACAGAAGTAAAAGAAGGAAAAAGCCCAGAGGTAAAAGGTAGATGGGATAACTTAAAGTTAAGAAAAGCTGTGCTAGGCAGTGGTAGCGCACTCCTTTAATCCCAGCACTTGGGAGGCAGAGCCAGGCGAATCTCTATGAGTTCAAGGCCAGCCTGGTCTACAGAGCAAGATCCAGGACAGGTACCAAAACTACAGAGAAACCCTGTCTTGAAAAAAACCAAAAAGAAAGAGAGAGAGAGAGAGAGAGAGAGAGAGAGAGAGAGAGAGAGAAAGAAAGAAAGAAAGAAAGAAAGAAAGAAAGAAAGAAAGAAAGAAAGAAAGAAAGGAAAGCTGACCAGAAACAAGCCAAGCCAAGGCCAGACATTTATAATTAAGAATAAACCTCTGTATGTGATTTATTTGGGAGCTGAGTGGTGGGCCCCCAAAGAGTCAAAAGAGTAAAGATACAACAACAACACTGATGAAAGCTTTCCTTGTCCCTGCAATGGCTATTCTTAGTTGTCAACCGAGAAAGAGCTTTGACTGAGGAATTGCTTCCATTAGGTTGGTCTGTGGGGCATTTTCTTCATTGCTGATTGGTGGAAGAGGATCTAACCCACAGTGGGAGACCTATCTGGGGAAGGTGGGCCTGAATTGTTATAAATAGGCTAGCTGAACAGGAGCAGGAAGCAAGCCAGTAGGCCGCACTCCTCCATGGTCTTTGCTTCAGTTCCTGTCTCCAGGTTCCTGCTTAAATTCCTGCCCTGACTTCCCTCTGTGATGGACTGTGATGTGGAAATGTGATCCAGGTTAACCCCTTCCTCCCCTGAGTTGGCTTGGTCAGTGTTATTACAGCAGCAGAAAATCAACTGGGACAAGCCCCTTATTTCAGCTCTGTGAACAGCAATGTGCTATGATGTTACATTACATTGCACAAGTACGTTTGTTATGGTGTGCTTATGGTACATGACAACCACAAATGTTGAAGTGCTAACCTCCAGCACCTCAGAATTATCTGTATTTGGAGATTATAACATGAATCTTAGAAGGTCTTATTAATAAAAAACCCAGAGCCAGATATTGGGATGAAATTTGAAAGATAAGAGAAGCAGAACAAGCCACAGCCACCTCACCTTGCCAACTCCTCAGCTGATCCTGTTTCCTCAGACTGAAAGCCTCTGAGTCCTCACCCAGAAGGGATCTCAGTTGAACTGCTAAAAAGCCTCTAGTTCCTGGTCCTTATGCCTTATATACCTTTCTGCTTCCTGCCATCACTTCCTGGGATTAAAGGCGTGTGTTCTTCCCAAGCAAGATATGAGATCTCAAGTGCTGGGATTAAAGGTGTGTGCCACCATACCTGACTCTGTTCCGAGTATGGCCTTGAACTCAGAGATCCAGAATGCTAGGAATAAGGGTGTGTGCTATCATTGACTGGCCTCTATATCTAATCTAGTGGCTGTTCTGTTCTCTGACCCCAGATAAGTTTTATTAGGGTACACAATATATTGGGGAACACAATATATCATCACAGGAGATAGTGTCTTTAATATATATAAAAGCTCAAATGTGTATACGTGCATGTGAGAGCATGTGTGTGTGTGTGTGTGTGTGTGTGTGTGTGTGTGTGTGTGTGCAGATGTCCACAGAGTCCAGAAGAGTACTGCAGATCCCCCTGGAGCTGGAGTTACAGGAGGTTGTGAGCCGTGTGGGAACTATGTAGGGGCTGGGAACCAAACTCAGTTTCTCTGCAGGAGCAGTACAAGCTCTTAACCATTGAGCTGTCTCTAAGATGGGAGTTTTACAGAGGTAAAATGAGGCCACTGTGGCTGTAACCCAGCATAACCTTTGTCTTTGTTAGAGCTGCAGATTAGGACCCAGAGGCACATGTAGGGACCTGTGAGGACACAGGGAAGAGGTGGCCACCTGCAAGTGGAGCAGTCTTAGGAGAAATTAACCCTGTTGATACCTTAATTGTGGATTCGAGCACCCACAGTTGTGAGCAAGTGAGTTCCTGTGGCTCATGCCGCCTCCTCTAGGGACTTTGTATGACAGTATTAGCAAACTAAATCATGCCCTTTGCAAGTGTGCTACAGCAATAGCTGTTTTTTTTTAGGCTGTGATGGAAGGTCTGATTGGAAAAGTTTGAAAGTTAATAGACAAGGCCCTGGTGTGTGGATTTCCCACACCAGCATTGTCTCTGGTGCAGAGGAGTGAGGAGTAGACAAATGGAGTGGAATTGACACTGTCAGCTCAGAAGAGCAGCACTGTGGTGATATACTGTGTACCCTAATAAAATTTGCCTAAAGATCAGAGAGTGGAACAGCCACTAGATTAAACCAGGCAGTGGTGGCACACACCTTTAATCCTATCTCTCGGGAGGCAGGGATCCATCTGGATCTCTGTGAATTCAAAGCCACTCTGGACTACACGAGATTGACTCAGTCTAGGAGAGAAAACAGAGCCAGGCAGTGGTGGTACACACCTTTAATCCCAGCACTAAGAAGGAAGTGGTGGGTGGAGAAAGGTATATAAGGTGTGAGGAGACAGGAGCTAAAGCCTTTTCAGCTGAAGAAGTTCATTTGCATAGAGAACTATTGGCTGAGGCTTTTCAGGCTGAGGAGTCCTGGAGGTAAGAGGTAGCTTGTTCCTTTGTCTCTCTGATCTTCAGGTAAATTTTATTAGGGTACACAATATATCACCACACAGCACCATGGAAGCTTATGGTGAGTGAGGCTCATATAAACTCTTTACCAGCTTCCTATTTCTAATTTCCAATTCATATGTTACCCAGTGTCTCATTCCCTCACTTATCAGTGTTAGCTCCACCCATTCATGCCCAGTGTTAGCCCCACCCATCCATGCCACCAATCTCAGCGTTTACTTAGCTTCCAAGATAGGTCTACTTTGAAGGTCTAGGGGAGTTAATGGTAGACGACAGTTGAGTGGGTAAGTGTCCTAGGCATGCCCCTCCCAACATCTGTGGCACATTTCTGAGGCACATTCTATACAGTTCCTCAGAGAGTCCCCAGCAACACTAGCCTCAGTCATCCATAGCAGTAGTAAGCACAGAACATATGGATGATTGACTTTCTCTGACCTGTTCTTCTCAAACCCTCACCCCTGCCAACTCTTAAGTATTTTCCTGCACCCAAGTCCCTGCTTCAATTTCCAATTTGAGGGAGGCCTAAACCAAGATGATATAAACCCCCAGCACAGAACAGGCATCCCTGTTCTAATCTGAGCAACAGTGACCACCAGCTGTCTTGACACTTCAAAACCAGTTCGTGTCTATAGTCCCAAAGAGAGCTGGAAATGACTCAGAGGTAGGGAAAAGCACTCTATTCTGGTAACACATGCAAGGCATAAAAAGATCTTGATTAGCTGAATCAAGGGGCCCCTCCTCAACAGGATGACGTAAAAGATGAATAAAAGACGCTGTACTTAAGTTCTAAGGAAACCCCTTGTCACATCATGAACAGAGTCGTTCATGTCCACCAAGCCTGTGGAGGTTTGCATCGACCACAAGCTCCTGGTGAGTCAAGACGTAAAGCCAAAGCCAAGTGGGTGGTGTTGACAGAAGCATCCGGCCAAGGGTCGACAACACTGTGTCCATCATCAGACCCACCTGCTAGACTTTGCTGACTGTACAGGGAAGCAGAGCCCTCTCAGTTGCTACTGTAGAGTCCCTCAGCCTCATTTGTGTATTTACAGGATGGGAAAGAGTGTGTTTCCGGTGCCAGCCCAGCCTTGGCTCTATGGGCACTGGCTATCTTCACATGGATACAAGTATTTGTAATGGGTCTTATTTTGGACTGCCAGCTCCCGAATAATGACATGGAAACGTTTTATTAAGTATGAAAGCTTGGCCTTAGCTTAGGCTTGTTCCCAACTAGCTCTTAAAACTTAAATGAATTTATATTAATTAATTTTATTTTTATATTATATCATTAATTTTATATAATATATTTTATATTAATATGAAATGTTTATATTAATCTATGTTTTGCCACATGGCTCATTAACTCTCCTCAGTACCATATGTCCAACTTACTCTGTGTCTGGCTGGTGAATCTCCTGCACCTCAGATTCTTTCCAGAGTTCCTATCTCTGCCTGGAACTCCCAACTATCCTCTCCTACCTAGCTATTGACCATTCAGCTCTTTATTAAACCAGTCAGAAGATGCCTTAGGTAGGTGAGGAAGGACAGAGATGCATCTCTACACAGTATACAAGAAGATTATCCCAACAAAGTATCAGTGTCCATGGCTTTCTGCTGCCTTGGAATTTACCTGCTGGTATTGAGGGCTAAGCTGCTCTGGGACCTCTGTCACAGAGAGTTAATACTCATGAGCTTTCACCATCAAGGGCTGATGGTCAATTCTGTCTCCTTCCTTCCTCTGGCAGTCATTCACATAGTGTGACTGAGAATTTTAATTGTCAATTTTATTGGATTGAGAGATACTTAGAAAATTAATAAAACATACTCTGGTATGTGTCTGAGAAGGCATTCCAGAGGCAATTAGGACATGAGGGCTTTGACCTAATAAGTGATTTAGCCCATAGATGGGGTCTCAGTAGAGTAGACTGAGAAGTGGTAGGAATGTGGAGATGGGATCCAGTTGGAGGATGAGGGGTCACTGGGGACACACCTTTGAAGGGGAGATAGTTTGAATGGGAATAGCCCCCATTGGCTCATATGTTTGAATACTTAGTGGATAGTCAGTGAAACTGTTTGGGAAGGATTAGGAGGTGTGGCCTTGTTGGAGGAGGTGTGTCATTGGGGGCAGGCTTTAGGTTTCTTTCTTTCTTTTTTTTTTTTTTTTTTAAAGATTTATTTATTTATTATATATACAGCATGTATGACTGCAGGCCAGAAGAGGGCACCAGATCTCATTATGGATGGTTGTGAGCCACCATGTGGTTGCTGGGAATTGAACTCAGGACCTCTGGAAGAGCAGTCAGTGCTCTTAATCTCTGAGCCATCTCTCCAGCCCAGGCTTTAGGTTTCTAAAGCCCATTCCATTCCCAGTTAGCACATTCTCTGTGTGTGTGTCTCTCTGTCTCTCTCTCTGCCTGTGGTTGTGGTGTCAAGATGTCAGCTCTCAGTTATTGATCAGCACCACACCTGCCTGCCTGCTGCCATGCTCCCTGCCATGATGGTCAGGGACTCCAGCACTCTGGAACTGTGAGCTCCCAATGAAATGCTTTATTTTATTATTATTATCATTATTATTTTTTAAGTTGCTTTGGTCCTGGTGTCTCTTCACAGAAACAGAAAAGCAGCTAAGACAGAGGATGTGTCTGTTTTCCGGTTCTTTCCTTCATGTCTGCCGCTTCTCGGTTGTGGTGAGGTGAGCCGTTCCCCTCCATCAAGCCCTTGTTGCTGTACTTCTGTCTCCCCTTGGGTCTAAAGCAACGGAGTCATCCAACCGTGGAAGGAGCCCTCTGGAACCCCAACCCAAAGCTTTCCTCCTTTCCAGTCGTTTCTTACGGATGTTTCTCACAGCAATAAAAAGCTGGCTAACACATGTGCCCCCCCCCCCAAAGATGGAGATCACGTGGGCTAATGCACTTTATAGGACTTAGCGTCCCTAAAATCCAATCCAGAGTCCAAAACTTTGTAAGTACCAACATGATGTTACAAGTGGAAAACTCCACACCAGGAAATGTTGCTTCATGCACAAAATTATTAAAAATATGCATAAAATTATTTCCTGACCATGTATTTAAGGTGTGTATGAAATATGAGTTCCATATTTATATATGACTTATTTACCTAAGATATCTCATAAAATATGTAAATATTCTAAACTAAAATGGAAGCTGAAACCCCAAACACTTCTGGTTCCCAAGCATTTTAGATAAGGGTCATGGTCACCTTGAGGACCAACTTCACACCAACTATGTCCCCTCATTTCCTGCCTCCTCACTCTGACTCCTGATTTATAATAATACAAGTGCTCTCCTAATAATGTCCTTGACCACAGGCCTTTGCCTCAGCTTGTTGTTTGGAGAACCTAGGCTAAGGCCCATATTGTCTGAGTCACTCTCTGAGGTCAGAGGAACCCCCTGTGCTTCCTGGGTTGGTGGCCTGATAGTCAAGGAGTCAAGGGGCCAGGGCTTGGACTAAGAAAGAAAACTAGAGAAAGATGGTGTGAGCCAAGTGCAGACCCTATTGTCTTATCCTGTTTCCTACCACTACAATAATAGTTAGGGTTCAGAATTTCACGATGAGCTACGTTTACCTCATAGTCTGGAGAGTAGACTGGCTGAGGGCACTGCGCTGACATCTGGCAAGGGCCTGCTGCTGTGTCATCCCTTGGCAGACGGGGTGAGAGCAAGAAGGAGAGGGGAAGGAGACAGCCTCAGTGTCTCAGTGGTGACTTTGATTCACTAATTGCCCCTTGTTAGGCCCCATCTCCCAATATCACACTGGGATAGAGTTTCCAAGACATAACATAGGGAGGCCTGTGTCTGTCTTGCAATAGGTGTTTTCTTCTACTTAGACTGTCCCACTTCCAGGTCTACGTGTGGCTGTCACCCTGGAACTCGTGAAGCAGTAGCAGTGGCACAGATGGAACCGGGCATCTTCCATTACAGCGATCCTTGTTTTCACAAGCGGGATGGAGAAGATGGAACAGCTGTGGGGTACAGCCAGCCTTTGACAGGGTAGAAACGCTCTTAGCTTTTCCCATAGGTGAAACTGTCCCTGATTCCTTCTCATGGTTTGGGGGCTCCCACCTAACTCCCGAGTCAGGCTTGAGAAGTCTGGTACCAGCAAAGCACCCAGGTCTCTGTTTCCATTGCTGGGGACAATCCTGCTCCCAGGATGGTGGATTCCTTGTGGGAGGCACCTGAGCCTGGAGTTCCTGCTGGGAGTCCCTCCTCCTGCCCCACCCACTTTTCCGTTTTACAGCCATCCACCCCCACCCCAGTCTGCTTATTGCTTTGCAGCTTCCTCCACTTCTCTGGTTGTCCTTACCACACCTAGCCTCGATTCCAGGGACAGAGGCCAAAGGTCACAAGCTGATACCCTTCTGCGAAAGTACTGACTATAATCCTGTTTAGTATTTCCACTCCTGATGTTTATGTAAAAATTTTTTAAAGGAAATTCCATGTGTAAATCCAGATTTCTGGCTTCCATGGGAAAACGAGACTACTTGGCAATGATGAACAGTCCCTTCACTTCTGTTGGCTGAGGAGTGCTGCCCGCTGTGCATGGGGCACTTGCATCATTCGAGGTCTCACAGCTGCCGAGGACTTTGCAGGGCCTCTGCAGGTATTTCCGTGTGAGCAGTAAGTTTGTTCCGTTAGTTTTCTAGCTCTAGCTGAGCACCAAGGACAGGCCTAATTCTAGACCCTGGACCACAGACTACAGCGTCATATTCTGGTGGAGGCGACACACTTGAACAATAGATTCATTCATAGTTAGCATCTCTAGGCGTCAGTAACTGCTGTGAGACTGAACATGAGGCAGAGGACACGTGAAGCAGTTAGGTCCTGGTGTGGACAAGTGAGGTGTCATTTTGTAGAGAGTGTCTCTGAAAACCTGAAGGTTGACTGTAAGCAGAGACTAAGGGCAGTGGACACTCCCCAAAGCCAGGAGGATGGATTTTTGTCACCAAGCCACCCCTGTGAGGACCTTTGTAGCAAGGGAATGAGCAAAAGGCCTTTAGGAATATTCTAGGACAAAATATAGAAGCCCAAACTCCAAGCATTCTTGTTTGTCTTTATTTATTTTTAAATTCCAGTAAAAGTTAAACACAAAGGAGCATCTTAGTAAGTACTTAATTTTGTTACTACAAAATAGATAAAATTCAGATTTGGCGTTATGCTTCCAGGAGGGTGAATCAATCCTCTTTTGTCCCCATATTTTAGGGAGCTGTCCTGTCTGCATTAGTCAGAAGAGCTACAGCCAGCTTTTCTAATTAGATTCCCAGAGGGAGTGGGGTATGGCTATTCTTTAGAGTCCTTTTCTGGAGTATGAGCATAGCTAGTGTTCACCAGGCCCAAGTGTCTGACCACACACACACACACACACACACACACACACACACACACACATACACACACACACCCCAAGATTTGGTTATTCACATAAACATGATGCTGCTATGAGTTAACTTTTCTATTTTGAGAAGCACATCAACTCAAAATACCTCCACCTTGTCTCAGACGCATGCGTGCTGACGGAGTCGCCAAAATTGTCCCTTGAGTAAGTGGCAGCTTTAAAAACCAGCCAGCTGAGGACTCCAGAGCAGAAGGTCAGCAGAAGAAAGTAGAGGTTGGATTGCGAAGGCTCAAGGCGTCCCGGGAGGTTCATAGTGGTGGGATTTGATCTGAACGTGAGCAGCTTGACTGTGGTTCCGCTCGGCCTTGCCTGTTGCTTTGCCATCTCCCACACTCCAAGATGAATGTGCAGGCCTGCTCTAGGTGTGGCTATGGAGTTTACCCTGCGGAGAAGATCAGCTGTATAGACCAGGTCAGTGGAGAACTTCCGTGGTCTTTGGGAAGAATGACGTACCTGGGACATGTATCTCGTCACCTATGGAGTTCCATTGAACGATAAGGGAAGGACACATTCTACCTTTCTTAGGTTCTGTTCATTTCTATTCTTTTGTGCTGCTTCAAGAAAAAAAAAACATTTCATTTTAACATATTCTACTCGTGTGTATAGCTCATGAGTTTTAGTTTAATTTTATCCATAATTCTCAATTTTTTAGCTTAAAGTCTGTGAGCCCTGAGTCTAGACGAAGACCACTAATTGCCAGGTCTTTTCTGTGTCTTTCAGACATGGCACAAATCATGTTTCCACTGTGAAGTCTGCAAGATGATGCTTTCTGTTAATAACTTCGTGAGTCACCAGAAAAAGCCGTACTGTCACGCGTAAGTGTCTGATACCCAGCCGCCACGGCCTGACTTCTGGTTTTCGATAAGTAGCCAACTGAGGGATTGGTTCTAAGCTCCAAGCTGGACTCTGAGAGCACCTCCCCCAAAGTGCTCACTCTGATCCAGTCACGGAGGAGCCCTTAAGTGGGATTTTAGGGGAAAGACCAGCCCCACCCACCGTAACCCTGTGTCAGATTATAAAACCTGCAGAACAGCGTAACTGCTGAAGATACGCACAGACGGGGCTTAAAAGTTCCTCTTAAGTGATGTCCAGATCCATGACCGTCCTCAGTGAAAATTCATCTCCATGTTACATGTGTTAAATTTACTTGATGTTTTTGAGGGATAAGATTTAGTGGGAAGTCATGAGCTGAATTCTTGAGTTTTGTGCTCATCCATCTTAAAGGAGACCAGTATTCTAGGAAGTCACTAGATCAAGCACTTTACTAATTTCCATTTGCATTGCATTTGCAGCCATAACCCTAAGAACAACACTTTCACCAGCGTCTACCACACGCCTTTAAATCTAACCTTGAAGAAGCCTGTGGCAGCCGCGGGTGGGGTAAGTCACTTAGCTTTGCATTTTGAAATAGCCTGTAAGGGAAATCCCTGGGCTCAGACTCTGCTGATCTTTGTTTCTGTCTGCATACCGACCGGTTCACTTCCTCCTCATCCACACGCAAAGTGGCTAATGCTGCTCTTTGTCCTACTGCAACATTAGAGGTCAGCCCACAGGCCCTTGATTCGATCATGATCTTTGTATCTGGCCAGCCACCAGCCAGGACACAGTGGTGTCGCCCTATATAATAGGCCTCACATATGCTAGGTAGTTAATACATAGAACAAAATTTACAGAGCTGACAAAGATTCCAAAGAGCCCTCCTCTCTCTCCCTCTGCAGTATTTTGGAGTAGAATTCCCTTGAACTGAGAAAGTGGCTGTAATCTCACTGTCCGCCATTCGGGGGACAGCTCAGAGATATTTTGAGAAATGAAGTTTGCTTTGGGAGGGGGGTTCGAGGGCTAGGCGGACGAGGGTGGTGTGTTCATGAGTCCAACAGTTTGCTTCTGTCACCCACCCAGCTGTTGGAACTGTCGCATCTATTAATACGATGAATCATTGGCCCATGAGACAGCTCTGTGGGGTGGGATTTAGGCCGATTTCTAAAATTAGGAATTACCCAGCAGGTGGAGGACTCTAGTAATCTCTCTTCACCCGAGACTCCCTCCCTGGTGCCACCCCTGTTTGGGCTGACTCACTGGACTGGACTTAAGGAAGCGTGTTAGCGTCGCTGTCCTTGCGTGTATCACTGCAGCTGCTGTGAGCAGACCTCCCTCCCTAAGCGCTCTGCACTGTTTGTGTGTAACAAGCACGTGTCCCTGACCGGGAGGCTGCTTACATCACTCCACACACATTACAACCCAGCGGAGCAGGTTCTATTCTTGTCCCGTTCTCCCGAGAGGAACCTGAGGCTCAGAGACATTATGCAACCTGTACACTGCCATCTGTGTACAAATCCGGATCTGTCTGGCTGCAGAGTCCATATTACTGGCTCACTGTGTACATACCCGGAAGGCGGCAAACTGCAAAGGCCAGAAAAATTAAAACTTCACGTATCCGGATGTTTCTGCAGTTAGGTACAGGGAGAAGAGCTTTCCCTCAGAATGCTGTTGGTGTGTGTCTACTCTCAGCCATTTCCTAGCCTCCCTCAAGCCTGGCAGGGCTACCTTACAGTTTCACAACACGGCACACAGTGTTTACTTTTCCTTGGGTGGCTGTGGACTCACTCCCTTTTAATTGTGTATGACTGACCTAATCTGGCAGGATGCCAGGGTAATCTATCATTCTCTTTTAGACCACAGGCAGGAATGCCAGTTTCCTGGGATGCCTGAGTGTGTCTGTTTGCTCACATCTATGACTATGTGACAGTGTGTACATGTTCATATGTTTGCATGTGGTCAGTGTGTATGGGTGCTAGCAAGTGTGACTAGGCATGCATCTGCATACAGATCTATGATACATGCACTGCCGTATATAATCATATGTTCGTGTGTATTGTATCTTTGTGGTATGTATGTATATACACATATGTGTATATATGTATGTGGTGTGCATATATGCATGTGTGGGTATGTTGTGTGTAAATGTGTATGTACAAGTATATTTATATGCATATGTGTTTGTACACTGGAATACTACACCATGCATTTTTGTTCATGGATATATGTGTGTGCACATGTACAGTTGAATATGGTATGTACATGTATGTATGGTATGTATAGTATGTGTGCATATAAACAATTTATTATTGGGACCCCTGTAGCTAGAGTTTTCCTGCCTGGCCTACAGTCAGGACAAATCTCTCTCACCTGCCAGTCCCACAGCCGCTCAGACCCAACCAAGTAAACACAGAGACTTATATTGCTTACAAACTGTATGGCCATGGCAGGCTTCTTGCTAACTGTCCTTATATCTTAAATTAATCCATTTCTATAAATCTATACCTTGCCACGTGGCTCGTGGCTTACCAGCATCTTCACATGCTGCTTGTCCTGGCAGCGGCTGGCTGTGTCTCTCTCACTCAGCTTCCTGTTCTCTCAATTCTCCTCTCTGTTAGTCCCGCCTATACTTCCTGCCTAGCCACTGGCCAACCAGTGTTTTATTTATTGACCAATCAGAGTAATTTGACATACAGACCATCCCACAGCAGACCCCTTTCTCCTATTTTTTTATTAGGAAAAATTGAAATGAACAATCATGTCCTTTCTAGACCTCAAATCTTTGAACTACCGTAGGGTGTGTGATGAATGAATTTTCAACACTATCCTTCTACCTCTCTGAGAGACATGACCAATTCAAAAAGAAATAAATGCATTGCTTATGTGCCTAAATATTCAAAAGAAAGGCACATGCCAATGATGGGGAATTTGGGTAAAGACTTTAAGCTGGCATTTGTCATAGGTCTATGATTTTTTGCTTCACAAATGTCACTTGGAAAAATAAATATTTATTAAGCTAGAACTTCCTGTTTTCTGAGAGTGGATGGAATTTCTAGAAATGCTACCTTGCAGCTCACTGCTGTTCAGAGAATGAACTTCCTGCTCAGGATCCCCAGTGGCATTTCCGGCCTTTGGCTGTCCCTCCCTTACTCCTTGGTGTGGCTGTGACTCTCACTCGGGCTCACAGTGTTGGGCAAGGGCAGCAAGGCAGCTTTCTGAAGGTGGGATAGAGCCTCTTGTTTCGGTGACATGTTGCTTATTCCTTAAGTCATGGTTCTCTAGCAGGGTAGTTTTACGCTCGTAGGACAACATTTGCTGACTGGGGACATTTGTCACTATCGCAGTTGGGAGGGAGGAATTATTGTATTTGGTGGGTACGAACTAAGGCTGCTGTGAAACATCCTGCCATGCTCAAGGAGTCCCCCAAGACAGAGACTTAGCTGGGCCTGTGCACCAGAAGCCTTGAGTCTCTGAACTGCTCACGACAGTCTCTTCATATCCAGTGAGGGACGTGTGCAAAGTCGTCTCAGTCACGTACTGACAGCCACCTGCCAGTCTGCGGCAGACATTATGCAGCCGCAGGCTTGGGAAGTCAAAGACAGAAAGTGCCCTTGACAGGAAACTGGAATTCCTAGGCTTTTCTCTCTGCCCTTGTTTCTCCATTGTCTGTAAAATTAAGGATTTAAACTTCAGCTTGTAAAAACTGAAGTTTTGGGGCCCCATCTCAGATCCAACAAATTGTGATATCTTGGCTTTGGACTTAAGAACTTGTTGATTTTTCTCTTATGGTGAGTCCTTCCACAGCTCTCTTTAAGAAACCTTTGCTTTTCCCCAAATCATGAAGGTACTGACCTGTCAGTGCTGTCCAAATTGATCGGAATGTGGGCATGACATTTGTACATCTGTGTCTTTGCCATCACAGTCAGAATCATGGTGTGATTTATAGATACTGCCGACTGCCTATAATATTGGTGTGAAAATATGAAGGCTCCAGGACAGCTAGGAAATCTTGAGGAATACAATAGAAGGACTTAGTTTACCAGTTCTCAAGATTTACTGTGAAAGCAATACCTAGTCACTTAGTGGACTGACATAAAGACAGAGCAGGGAGACAGACAGACCAGGGAGACAGACCACGGAGACAGACCACGGAGACAGACCAGGGAGACAGACCAGGGAGACAGACCAGTGAGACAGACCACGAAGACAGACCAGGGAGACAGACCACGGAGACAGACCAGGGAGACAGACCAGGGAGACAGACCAGGGAGACAGACCACGGAGACAGACCGGTAGATGAGAATACAAAGTCCAGCAATGAGTTGCCCATGTGTGATCGCTTGAATTTCCAAAAAAAAAAAAAAATCACTGCAGTTCGATGTTGAAAGAATGCTCTTTTGGTCACATGTTGGAGAGATTGACGTTTGTACACTCGATTACAGCTAAATGGTGAAGAATGCTAAGACTAGATATTTTTGTGGGGAAAATTAATTTGACTCCCATCCTAACACTATGCACAAAAAACAACTGAAAGGGTATTACCAGTCAAAACAGAAAAGGGATAAACTTGCATGGAAATGTAAAAGATGGACAATCTCCATGACATCAGAGAGCCAGTGTTTTATCTAGCCTGATGGATGGTGAGTGACAGATTAATGGGAAGGAAGTCGAGTTGGAAGACTTCCCTGTGCTAAGTTTATGGAGAATTTAGCTTTAAAAAATTACATATCCACTTATTTGCGCGCGTGTCTGTGTGTGTGTGTGTGTGTGTGTGTGTGTGTGTGTGTGTGTGTGTGTGTGAGCATTTGTGCCTGGCTGTACATGTGGAGGTCAGAAGACAACTCATGGGAACCAGTTCTCTCCTTTCGCCATGTGAGTGTTGGGGACTGAGCTCAGGTTGTGAGGCTTCATGGCAAGTACCTTCACTGGCTGAGCCTAGCTTTTTAACCACACCGCTCAATAGAGCTTTACACATGGCAGGAGTTCAATACGTGCCACCTGGCTGGTGGCACAACGAAGCCACCGTGGGACACTGACAGGGCGAGCTCTGAGTTACCGCTAAGATGCCTCATGGCCGAGACTCAGAAGAAGTGTCCCGACTCAGCCAGGCATCTGTTCTTTTCTTTCCCCCCCTGATGGAAATGTCACTGACAATGCTTTCACTGTACGCAGGTCAACGGCCAAGAAGATGGTGAGCAGTTCAAATCCGTTTTCCGTTGGGACATGAAGTCCAAGGATGGAGCAGGCACACCCAGCAGGCAGCCATTGATGGGTGAGGTGAGTGGTTTGGAAGGAGAGAGGAGGATGCGGACTATGCAAGAGAAGATCGCTATTGCTACCACTTCTAAGGAAACCACCAGCTTTTCTTTATCCACCATGTCACTCCACCTGTCACCAGAGACCTCCACTAGTCCTTCCTGAGAGCACCCCAACTGTATCTGCCCGGCTCAAATTTGTCACATTCTTTCCTCCAACCACAGGGCCTCTGTCACCAGGAAGCGTGGCCCCAGCTCGTGGCCAGTGTTGCTCTTCTTCCTGTGACACTTCACCTGGCCCCAGTCCTTCCTCTCCATTCCTCTGTCCCCCTCTGATTCAGTCACTCCTGCCTGGCCCTGTGAGGGCCTCCCCAAATGGCTTCCCCTCTTCTCGTCCCCAGTCCAGTGTGCCACATCAGTCACACGGTTTCTTGGATATCTTCTCATGGCCTGCTTATTGATGACCTGCTCCTTAAAATATCCTTGGGCTATTTGTTTTGCGTACATGCACAGTATTTGCATTCTTCTCAATGTAAAAGACTCTAATATGCATAGCACTAAACCTTAAATTCCCGTCTCCATCCCAGACCACTCAGTTCATGTGCTCACCTTACTAATCCTGCACGTATCCTTCTAGACTTTCCTGTGTACTTATATCTGTCTGAGATCTGTTTATAACTGTCCCTTGTCTGTGTCTATCAATCATCTACCTGTCTCTCAATGTTCCATCCATCTCAAACTTCTAGTACTTAATTTGGGCACACCTACTACCTTACTGAAGGTTCTGAACTGAGTTATTTAGCCACTATTTTTTTCTTAATTTAATTTTTATTTTCAAATTATTATTATTATTTTGTACATACACATATATAATGAATTTTAGTCATTATTATGTCCCTATTATCTCACCCACTGAAGCCTTCAAGTCACCCTCCTGCTTTCATGGTTTTGTGTGTGTGTGTGTGTGTGTGTGTGTGTGTGTGTGTGAGAGAGAGAGAGAGAGAGAGAGAGAGAGAGAGAGAGAGAGAGAGAGACAGACTGACTCACTCACTCACAGAGTTTAATTGAGATTACTGACATGAGCGTGGGTGGGAGGGTATTTACTGGAATGTGGACCACTAATCAGTAGCTACACCACTGGAGAAAAACGACACTCCCTCACCCAACAACCATTAATGGCCAATAGTCCCTCAGGGGAGGATGTGACGTCATGGGCCCCTCCCATCTATGGTGTGATGTTGCTGGGACCAGTCTTGTACAGATGACACCAGCTGCAGCGAGTCTTGAGTGCTAGGTCCAAGAGATGCCCTTTTTTTTGAGGCAGGGTTTCTCTGTGTAGCCCTGGCTGTCCTGGAACTAGTTATAGACCAGGCTGGCCTGGAACTCACAGAGAGCCACCTGACTCCGCCTCCCAAGTGCTGGGATTAAAGGCGTGCACCACCACACCAGGCTGCAAGAGACTTTTTTTTTTTTTATGGTGGCCCATTTCCTCATCCTTCAGTTCTTATGTTCTTTCTTCCCCCTTTCCTGTGATTTTCCTTGAGCCTTGGAGGGGGTGATAGAGATGCATTTAGGGCATTTATTCTTAGAACTTTGAGCAGTTATGGATCTGTGCCTTAACCACTGCATGTCTGATAAAGACTGAGAACATTGTTAATCCATGGATATAATCATCAATATTCAGAACAGTAGTAGGATGCCCTAGTGCCAATGACCTCTCTGGCCCTGGTGTCTTGATCAGGTCACAGTGCCAGATCCATGTGTGTCCTAAGTTCCCTCCTGTGGAGAAAGGGCCTCAAATCAAATTAGAAAACAATTTTATCACCTATAAAGTAAACTTAAAGAGCTTGTTAACCCACAGGGCTATTGTGAAGATTAAAGAATAGACAAATGTAAAGACGTCAGAAATAGCCTTAGGTACAAGAATAGCGGCTATTATTATTTTTATCGACAATTATATGCCAATGTATTTTTTCATTAAGCAATTATTATTACTTTCCAGCTGTCTTTCCATTCCACAGATACTATTTATAGAGCTATCTCCACATCAGCACCCTTTCCAGCTGTGTGGATGTGTGCTAAGGATGCACCATTGAGAGCAGTTGTAGAGTGCAACCTGGTAGGGTAGGCAGGGTTGTCTGCTCTTACAAATGATAAAGTTGCAACCATTGCTCTTTCCCACGGTCTCTTTTGGACACAGCAGGTGTTTCCCTAGAACAGACAATGAAATGAGGCTGTGATGTCCCAGTGTGCATGCCTTCTGATTTTCACCAAGGTTGTCAATTGCTCTCTCATACAGGTTACTTTAAAATCCTTTATTTTCCCTAAAGTATATATAAGCACATAAATGTCTTTTCGTTGCTATTTATTTCCTTAGTTTTATTCCTGAAGTTTTACAGAAAATATTTTAAAAGAAAAATCTATTTTTTTCCTTTGCTTTTCCCATTGGCAATCTTCAGATACAAAATAAGTAGCAGGTTTTTAAAATTTTGCTGGGTAAAGCTGACTTACCTCAGACCTCCTGCCAATGGGGACTTCTCCCTGCCCAGGCTTACTGCACTGAGGGGCAAAGAAATGTTTTATTGCATTTGGGAGGTTTCTGTAACGAACGATCTCAGGGAATTCAGTTATCCAAGGTATTAGGTCGTTTTCTAGTCTGAAAAACACAGGCAGTTTGGTTGGCTGAGACCCTGCATGTAGGAGCAACTTGCTGTTAGATTGGGTTGATGGTGAAGGATTGCTCGGGGAGTGTGGGGTGGGCTGAGGGAGTGTGAGGTGGGCTGAGGGAGTGTGAGGTGGGCTAGGGGAGTTTTGGGTTGGGCTGGGGGAGTGTGGGCAGACTAGGGGCAGTGTGGGGTGGGCTGTGGGGGGTGTGGGGTGGACAACCAAGCATGCAGGGAATGTATCTGGATGCTTTCTTTACAGAGAGACTATTGGCCAGGGTATGGAGAAGGGAACACTTGGTATCCAGGAGCTCTGCCAGACCCTGAGATCGTAAGGATGGTTGAAGCTCAGTCTCTTGGTGAGGTAAGGGCTTATGAACCACTTACAATTAATAGGTAACAATTCCTTTACATATACCTTTCTTTTTAAGATTGTGGTAGACAGAACACCCTTGTCTTATCTTGACTAATGTCACTGTAGCAAAAAAACTCCTGACAGAAACAAAGGGGGTGTTCGATTTTGTCTCATGGGTTTAGGGGAGCTCAGTCAATCATGGCAGTGACTTGTTCACAATGTCTACCAAGAGGCACAGAAATCAGTCTAGAACCTGAAGTAGATATGATCTTCAAAGGCTGGTCCCTAGTGACCTACTTTTGACAGCCATACTCCATCTCTTAAGGCTCCATGCCACCCTCAAAATAGTGTCATAGCCGGGCGGTGGTGGCGCACGCCTTTAATGCCTTCATTCGGGAGTCAGCGGCGGGCGGATCTCTGTGAGTTTGAGGCCAGCCTGGTCTACAGAGTAAGTTCCAGGAAAGGTGCAAAGCTACACAGAGAAACCCTGTCTCAAAAAACAAAACAAAACAAAACAAAACAAAACAAAAAAAACAAAACAAAAAACCAAAAAAAACCCCAAAAACAAAAAAATAGTGTCACATGCTAAGCCAGGGAAAAAGTATTCAAGACATAAGCCAGGAAGGGGGTAGTTGAGCTAAAATGCTTCTCTCCCCAAGATTCCCATGTCTCAATCTGTGAATCCCATCACTCAGTTTCCTCACACATCAAAGACAATGTACAGATGTGATTAAGTTTAAGATCTTTCGACAGGAAGAGCCTGGATTCTGAGGGCTCCCCACAAGGTTCTCTCTAGCCAGAGTCAGAGAAAAGTCACTGTAGTGATAGACGCAGAGGTCAAAGCCATGTCGGGTCAAGAAATGAGGCACACCAGGGCCTCAGGAAGATAGAAAGGAAAGAGACAAATTCTCCTCCTGTTGCTCCAGAAGGAGCCAGTCCCGTGGCCCACACTAGACTTCTCACCTCCAGGACTGTGAGGGAGTAGAGAGGGCTGGAGCGACCCTTGACTGAAGATGGTTCCCTTGCTCCTTCTGTACACAGCTCTGTACACTCTCCCCATGGAAGACCCTACTTGGGAAATTATTGTTAGCTCTTGTGGTTTGTTCCTTTGAAAAACAGAAAGAAAGAGAAGCACAAGCGCTGAGGTTCTGTTTCTCACTGGAAAAGTTAACCCTCGGGTTGCTCAGAAAGTAAGCAGGGAAATGAGACATCTTCCCTCCTGTGCTGTAGAGCTCTCCCTGGAGATGAATTCCAGCCGAGTCGCTTGGATTAATGGCCGAGTTATGATACAAGGGCACCTGAGGGAACTGTACCAGGCTCCCCACAATGTTCTCTAAACACTGACCCCCTTTGACTTAGGGGAATATGGGTCCTCAGTCTTGATGGTGTTATTCAAGGATCATGTTCAAACTTATCCCAGAAACTGACATGTTTCCCATGTATGAAATGAGTCCAGTGTCACTGACGTCATTGCAATTTCGTGAGTTCTCATCCAGGACCAGACTGGTTCTCACGCCTCTGCGGTTCTCCAGCAGGGCTATACAGAAGACTGCGAACAGCAGCAAGGTAAGGGGAGTTTCCCAGCGATGATCACGCCTGCCTACCAAAGGGCCAAGACAGCCAACCAGCTGGCCAGCCAGGTGAGAGTCCCTGGGCTCATGTGTACCCTTGATGCTAACTTCTGACATGAATGCAGACAGCCCTGCTATTCAGGGAAACAACAAGAAGAATGTTTTATAGGGTTGTGGGGAAAACCAAGTTTTCCTTATAATGTGTCTTCTGCATCTTGATTGGGCCACATTTACAAAATGTGGAAAGGAAGGGATGCAGAGACCATATAATTCACCCAAAGACTAAAATAAATGTTTCTCCAGGTTGCTGGTTTTTCTTAGAGTGGATGTGTGTGGGGGAACCTGCCCCCACTTTTTCCCCAGGGTACTCTTGAGGAGAGAGGGATAAGAGATATTAGGTAGAAAGACAGAGGGGGAGAGAAACAGATAGCAACACAGGATAGCCTTGGGAGGGCCTGGATTAATATCCACCGGCCCCTCCTGTATCTTCTAAGGGGCCTTTTATAGGACTGCCAAGGGGTGGAGCAAAGACCTCCCCCTAGCAGTGCCAAGTGCAGAGCCTTCCAATCACCTGGTAACCACACATGTGGTCAAACAATCCTCTAATGCAGCCCTGCTGGGTAAAGCAAGCTTAGCTCTCACTAGGAAACCTTGTGGCCTCCACAGATGTGGATCTACCTGGAGAATGGCGTAGCCTGAGGGTTAAGGGCTTGGGCTTTAGAGACAGAAAGTTAGGATTTGAACCCTGGCTCTCTCAAACATTCGCTGTGTAGCTCTGGTCAAATTACTTAGCTTCTCTGTCCCTCAACTTCTTGTTTGTGGTAAATAATAGTTTCACTGGATGTAATTGTTGAAACGGTCACATGAATTGCTATTTAGTAACACTTAGAAACACCTGGTACTCTAAGTTGGCACATTAGCAAAGATATTTGTGAGCACAGACGGTTTGTTTTGAGCATGTCTGAAAGTTCAGCTTCTGGAGAGCTGTAAGGCAGGGTCCTTGAAGAGGCTTGCAGCAGGTGTGGCCACGGTTTTGACTCAGCTTCTCTTTATCAGGTGCAATACAAGAGAGGCCACGATGAGCGCATCTCCACGTTTACTCCGGTGGCAGACACCTCTGAGCTGCTACGGGCCAAAGCTGGGGGACAGCTTCAAAGTGATGTAAGAAATGACGTAGGAGGGCCGGGGAAATGGATCAGCAGACAAAACATCTGCCACCCAAGCATCAGGACCAGAGTTCAGATTCCCACAACCCGCACAAAATCCAGACAAGTGCACTGCCCTGCCTGCAATCCCGGTGCTTGGAAGGCAGGGACCAGGGTTCTGGAACAAGCTGGCTAGCTGGACTAGCTAGAATTAGAGAGAGCTTCATGTTGAGTGAGAGACGCTGCCTCAGTACATAAGGTGGAGAGCAACCAAGGAATATACTAAACTCACCTTCAGGCCTCTCTATGTAAGCACACCCATATGCAAAGGAGCCTGCAGACATGTGTGTACCCACCCTCATGTGAACACACATATGCCCCTGGTCCACAGCCTCACCCCTGGCCCACAGCCCCACCCTGGCCCACAGCCTCACCCCTGTCCCACAGCCTCACCCCTGGTCCACAGCCTCACCCCTGGTCCACAGCCTCACCCCTGGTCCACAGCCTCACCCCTGGTCCACAGCCTCACCCCTGGCCCACAACCCCACCCCGGCACCACCCGGTATAACACAGGGATGTGCTGAACTCCACACTGTGTCCTCATGAGCCAGGCATTGGGAATGAACAGGCAGGTAAGACGAATTGGGCCCACCAAGCAGTAAGCTGTTACACACGTTAAGAACTGTCCAAGGTGGTAGGCAGGGGCTCATGGTACTCTGAGAGGACAGCCCCTCAGATGGTGATGCAGCGGGTCATTCACTGTTTTCTTTTGAATTGTCCAGGTGACATACACAGAAGACTGTGGAGCTCAGAGAGGGAAAGGCAGTTTTCCTGCTATGATCACACCTGCTTATCAGATAGCCAAGAGAGCCAATGAGCTGGCAAGTGATGTGAGTACCTATGGCTATGCACCATGTTAAGGAGGAAGCGGGGTCTCAACCTGGATCAGGAATTCCAACTTCCTGTCTGCTTTTACATGCTTACCAGAGCCAAGAAGGACCTTTCCGTCATCACTGTCAACCATTTTCCTGTGACAGTGGCTTGCCACTTCACCACAGAGACAGAAGGCCCCACAAAGGGTTTTTTTTTTTTTTAACTTTTGTGGCTCTCATAACGGGACTCATTGAGTTTTTTCTTAACCTCCAAACAGGTGAGGTACCATCAACAATATCAAAAAGAAATGAAGGGTGTGGCTAGTTCTGTTGGAGGAGCTGAGGGCAAGATGGCAAAGGAATGTGCAGACCAGTATGGCCAGGTATGAGGTACTTCTGGGAGTGGCCTGTCTTCTCCAAGGTCAGTTCTGTTTGTTCCCTACAGCTGTGACAGCCATGGATATTATTATCAGGGTTTGGACTTAGGTCCAAACAATATACAGACATCAAATCCCAAGCATCTTGAAAAGAGAGCCTATACCAGTATGGTGACTTGGCCAATAATACGATGTTTTCATCTGTTTACTGAAGGACAATTACAAGGAATCAGATCGGTTGTGTTAGCACAGGATGAACATGGAAAGGGATCAAAATGTACGTCTTGAGGGGCTGGGGGGATAGCTTCGTGAGTAAGGGTGCTTTCTGTGTGAGTAGGAGAGCTTCAGTTCAAATCTCCACCATCCACATTAAAAAAGGAGAAAGGAAAAGCTGGCATTGCCACATGCAACCATCACTGCAGTGCTATGCACCGTGGGGACACACGGATCCTCGAGCGGGGCTTACTGGCT
The DNA here is from genome assembly GCA_902168425.1 of Peromyscus attwateri. NCBI lineage: Eukaryota > Metazoa > Chordata > Mammalia > Rodentia > Cricetidae > Peromyscus > Peromyscus attwateri. Next base: position 24,985 of record CABHPP010149888.1, read on the forward strand.
GCCAGCCCAGCTCCAGTTCAATGAGAGACCTGTCTTAAGGGAGTAAGGTGGGGCATGATAGAACAGGATGCTAGAAGTCATCCTTTGGCCTCAGAACCCATGCACACCTGCACACACCACATGCACATTCAACACACACACACACACACACACACACACACACACACACACACACACAAACAAATGTGTATCTTGAAAAATGTTGACTATTTCACTAAGTAACAGAAATTACTTCCTTAGGAAGTAAATAGTTTACCTAGGTGGCTAGATAAAACAGTGTATTCTAGAAATCTCAAGCCTTGTTCCCAGTCCCATTTTTCTAGTGGACCACATCAGGCCAGGGAGCAGAAAGGTCAGATAATAGACTCAATGTGATTGACACTTCCACATCTGTGTGTTATGTGGTACTAGAACGTCATCATGAGATAAAGGAAGCACTATTCTTTCAAAGTCACAGGAGAAAAATACTGGAAAGGGGTGTGTGTGTGTGTGTGTGTGTGTGTGTGTGTTACTGATGCACTCAATGACATTAAGGGATGTTTTTCTGAATTATTTGGCAGCATGTGTGAACTATATAGGAAACTACAAAGAACTGATTTCTTTAGGGAAACCAAGTCAGCATGGGTAGGCATATGCCCATGTGACTCTCACATATGCACATGGGATGTATGTGAAGATGGGTTTTGATCCCTTTGTGAAAGTGTCTGCCTAAGCAAGAAATGCTTAATTTGGAGTTTAAAGGACAGTTTAATTGACTCACACATGCAAACTGCGGGCATTTGTTGTTTAAACTCAGTGAAATATGCTCTTACTTATCCCGTGTTTTAGGAGACTCAGAAAAACTTCTACGAATCAGTTTTATTTTAAAAAGCAAGAAACACCTTGCAGGAGCTAAGTGTAATGTTTACATCTGCAATCCTATAACTTGGGAGGGTGAGGCAGGAGGATTGCCAGAAATTTGACCCTGGAAGACCTGGTGAGTTCCAGTCTAGTCTGGAGTACACAGTGAGATCCTGTCTCAACAAACAAACAAACAAACAAACAAACAACAAAACAAACAATCAAAAATACCCCCTTGCTTCTATATTTGGCAAAAAACATCCAGTCTGCATTTTCCCATCTCATCCACCCCTAGTTAGGACACCCAGGCCATTTCATTTGTGTCCACACACATTTGGAAAGCCACAAAGCCCATCACAAAGAATCCTAGAACTGTCTTCTTCCCCAGCTCCTGAAATGGACCTTTTTTACTAATTATGTTTGACCTAGAACATTCTGGTAAATGAGCAGAAAGGAAGACTTAAATTAATCAATTTTCATTTTGGGGCAGAAAGAGGCCGAGACTAAGTTTGGCTGTAGCTGAAGTGTAATTTGTAGTGTTCCAGAAGGTTCCTGGTCAGTAGAGCATGTGGACTGGAATTTCCAGTCTTGATGATAATGAACTCAACAATCAAAGTGGATGTCGTTGGATGGCACCGTGGGCAGCAGTGGAGGGAACTCAGGCTAGCATGGCATTCTGCTGTTTGATTTAGCATGACTTCTCAGGGCATGAGGAGGATGGAGTGAGAGGCAGGCAGATAAACTATAAATATCTGTAGTGCCTTAAATACCATGCAGCTCATTCCTGCTAATGACTAGCTAGACACATGAAAAAGACTATGCTGTGCAATAAATTTGTTATTCATAACCAAGCAATTCCCTAATAGAAGTCAGTACCCTACATAAAGATTCACACATACACAGACATACACAGACACACACACACACAAGCACAGACACACACACACATGCACATAAACACAAACACAGACAAACACACATACACACAAACACAGACATACATATAGACACACACACACAAACACACACATACACATAAACACACTCACACGAACACACACATACACATAAACACAAATATACACACACACAAACACACACAAAATAAAGCTACCAACACAAAATTAGCAGAAAACAAAAACCATGGAGGCTGCCACCAAAACCAAACAACAAACTTAGATCCATGTCCCTCCTCCAGACTTAACCTTTCTTCACTTACTATATTTGACGCAAAACACTCTGGCTTCGAAGCAAAAAGGGAGGCTCAAGCTAGCCAATTTTCATTTCTGTGGTAAAAAGAATCCTGGCTACTTAGATTTGATCCAAGTATTTCATTTAAGGAAATGTATGTGCTGGGGTCTTGAAGGCAGGCTCTTGAGGGCAGGCTCTTGAAGGCAGGCTCTTGCTTCAGAGGAGCCCCCAGGGAGAGTGTTGTGATCCCAAGGGATTCCGTAAGACGATTTCATGCCCTGGGCAGACAGCTGGTGAGGAAACAGGGGACTGCCCAGGGTAGGTCTGGGCTGAAGGGGGATTCTGTGACATCCAAGAGAAGGTGCAGCCCACTTGATTTACCACATTTCTTTTCACTCACGAGATGCTGGTTTTGTGAAAGGTTTTTCTTTATGGGAGTTGGAGAGTGGTGTTCAGGAAGGAAAGGAAAAATTAAAATGAGAGGGATCATTCTCATTCTCAATACAAATTTACCCCATTTCGGAGACTGATAGCAACATGCGGTTCCTCTTCACAAAGTTACAAAAGGTTTTATTCTACGTGATTTCTGGTTATACAACACACATGGCTGGTGAGGAGCAGTATGGAGATGTCAAAGCACCCTTCTGCATAGATCTGCTGTTGGGCTTCCCAAAGGAATATTTGAGACCAACGGAATACAACCACATGTGTATTCAATAACAGCATCAGAGGTGGAGAATCTCTTGGCTTATCTGATATTGTGATGATTGATGATGATGATGAGGAGGAGGATGACAGATTTTTATGTATTATATAATGGCCCAGGCTCCAGGATCTAGTATCTTATTTACCACATGGTACTTCTTTGGCAGTCACTGGACTGTCCCGTGTGGAGGAGCTTTCCTGAGATCAGTCTCTTGAGCTGTCACTGCTGAGCACCACACATTCCAGGAAGGACACATTACTGACCAAAGCTTTTGATTGACTCACCAGGCTTACTCAGAAGAGTATGATGAACCTAGGGGAAAGGGCAGCTTCCCGGCCATGATCACCCCAGCTTATCGGAATGCCAAGAAGGCCAATGAACTTGCCAGTGACGTAAGTACTGGCAGAGTCACAGAGGTGGAGATAAGGGAATGCTGAGGGCTGTGCTTACTGAAAGTCATGGACAGACACCTCTCAGGGCCAAGCGAAAGCAGAATGCTAGCCTGCCCCCAGGTCCAAACTCATGGCATCCTCTTGATCTGCTCATAGACTTTGAGTCCATTTTTCTGTTCACATGAAGATGGGGCTAGACTAACTACACTGGTCATTTGTCATTTGAAAAGGTACAAATGCTGGTCCAGGCAGATAAGCAGGTGTGAAGAGAATCTTTTCCAAAACCCCATAGTGAAATTGAGCCTCTTAGGGGAAAAGCTCACTGAATGAATGTAACAAGTCTTTCTCTGTCCCACCAGCCAGCTCCCAAATAATGACATGGAAACTTATTTTTAATTCTGAAAGCTTGGCCTTTAGCTTAGGCTTGTTCCTAACCACCTCTGACAGCTTAACCCATTTCTATCAATCTACATTCTATCACATGCATTGCCTCTCTTCCATCTTGCACCTCCTGTTTCCTCTCGTGTCTCCTGTCAGCTCCTGTAAGCTTCCATTATCTCCTCCTCCTTCCTGTCTCTGCCCGGAAGTCCCGCCTATACCTCCTGCCTAGCTATTGACTTTCAGCTTTTTATTAGACCAATCACAACAAATACATCTTCACACAGTATACAAATGTCCCGCAACAAAAGAAGTCATGTGATTATCAAATTGGGTATGACCCAGTGAGTGATAAGAGGCTTTTATTGGAGACTGTTAGGCTGCAGGCGGTCCTTGAGAGATGGGCTATAAATAAACTCAGTAAAGTGTGGTTCTTACTGTAGTTCTTAACATGCCAACTTGGACGTGGTCTCTGACTGGAAACTAGTATTCACTTCATCCTTTTACCCTTCCCCCTCCCCCTCCCCCTCCCCTCCCTTCCCCCTCCCCCCACCTCCTCCTCCTCCTCTCTGCTACTGTTTAGTGAGGACCCAGGCACCCAGGGCAGCACCACCTTTGCCCTGAGAAGAGAAAAACAAGACATTATTCCTTTCTCCTCTGCAGACAGAGCAGAGATGGTGTTGGAATTGAGGGCAGGATGGGGTTGGAATGTCTCTTTGTGATGGTTGCCTGAAGAACCTCTCTCACTGTCTCCAGGCAGTGTTAGAGTGCAAAGTGTGAGAAGTGTGGAAAGGGCCAGGAAAAGTTGTAACACAAAAAAAGAATCCAGTGGTTTCTAAATTTAATAAGAGATTTTAAAGGATCCAGAGGAATTTTCCTTCCTTTAGAGAATTCTATTGCATTAGTGTTAGTATTAAATCCAGATTGTTGCAGATGTCTCGTGTGGAGTGTGGCAACCACAACCCAAAATTCTCTTTGTGTGCTTCTTCCAGATCAAATACAGGCAGGACTTCCATAAGATGAAAGGCGCTGCACATTTTCACTCCCTTACAGCCCAGGACAACTTGGTTCTTAAGCGAGCTCAGAGTGTGAACAAGCTTGCGAGTGAGGTGAGTGTTGGGGAGAGCCATGCTCCTGTTCTGTCCCCCTTTTCTCTCAGACTGGGAATGCAGTGGCCCTGTTTAGAAAGAATGCTGCTGCTGCTGGCACATACCTATAACCCTGGTACTTACTTGACAGATAGGGCAGGAGGGTCAGGAGTTCAAGGCCACTCTAGGCTCTACAGTGAGTTGGAGGCCAGCCTGTACCATGTGAGACCCTGCCTCAAATCAAACAAAATGAAACTGCATACTATCTGCATGTTACCAGTTTCCAAATAATACATATATAGAACCAAACAAATCTTTCTCTGTGGGCTCAAAACTTTCTTACTAAATATTTAGAAGTGCCAGATTTGTAGCTGTCAGAAAGACTACTAGACGATACAACTTGTAGAGATTTGTTTTAATTTTTAATTGCTTGTATGTGCATGCATGTGCACATATGTGAATGCAGGTGCCCTCAGGAAACAGAAGAAGGTTTCAGGTCCCCCTGGAGCTATAGGCAGTTATGAGCCACCCAAACTGGGAAGCAAACTCAGGTTCTCTGCTAGAGCAGCAGGCACTTTCCACCTCCAAGCCATCTGCCTAGCCTGCATGCTCCAACTCTTAAAATCATAAGTGTTACATTAGTGTGGAATCAAAGACTAGAAAGACTGTTTCAAATGCCACATTTCTCTTATCACTGGAGTCAGAGTTCAGAGAAACCATGTCTATTCCATGAGTTCCACCTGCCTTCCAGGTTGGTCTGGCTGCTGGGTGTACATTGTTTGAACCACCCTGTGTGTAAGCCTTTCTGAACTAGGACTAGTTGGCAAGAACACATGTCCTCTAGCTCCCTGGGGCTCTAGTGTCCCTTCACAGTGGTTCTTGTCACCTACACTGCTGCTCAGTACCTTTGAGTGGCAGCTCTGACTGTGGGAAGAACTGTGGCTATGAAAAGTACCCCCGTACCGTGTTCTCTGCAACTGAGGTGCTAAGATGCAGATGTCTTAGAGCACCCTGTTCTTCTGTAAAGCCTCAATCTCAAACCAATCTGATCGGTGACCTTCTGTCCTTTGGCCTTTGAATACTCAGAATTAGACTTCCCTGAGCCTCATTAGGAGCCTTGGATGCTTTGAGGTAGTCTGGTGCTGAGATATTAGACATTCTAGATGATTCTAATACACTGGAGCAGATGTCAGCACCCTATGGCCTTAGTTTCAGATCTAGCTCACAGCCCAAATCTAGCTCAGGGCCTGTTTTTATAAATGAAGTTGTGTTTGGGACACAGCCACGTTGTATCTGCCTACAGACTGCTCTTGGCTGCCATTAGGATCTCACGGTGAATTTGAGCACCTGACATAGAGACTATGTGGAGGGCAAAGCCTGAAATATTTGATCTATTTTTTTTAGCTATATGATATATGATATAATAACAATTATATTAATATATAATTAATATTAACATATGATATATGTGCTACATATAATATGATCACCTGGTAAACCTTAGCAATCATTGGACAATCTCTTTTTCTTTCTTCCTTCCTTCCTTTCTTTCTTTCTTTTTTTTTTTTTTTTTCAAGACAGGGTTTCTCTGTGTTGTTTTGGTGCCTGTCCTGGATCTCGCTCTTTAGACCAGGCTGGCCTCGAACTCACAGAGATCCACCTGGCTCTGCCTCCTGAGTAATGGGAGGCATGCTCTACCACTGCCTGGCATGGACCATCTCTTTTTCATAGCCCAGAAAAGGAAAGTGTCTGGCCTGATATAGAGATCTCAGGACCAAAAGTAGAACCAGAGACCATTGGGTAGGTGGAGGCCAAGGACAGTTCAACCACCAGAAGGAGTATGTGCACGTGGAAAAGGACTGCTCCTCTTCTATGTGAATATGCATACCTGAACACAGGACTATCAAGACATGTCTATAGAGCCTGGAGAGGTGGCTCAGTGGGCAAAGTGAGGACTTAAGTTTGGATCCCTAGCATCCAGTTAAAAGCCAAAAATGGTGGCACAAACTTTTCACTTTAGCATTGTGGGTGGGATGGGGTGGGGTGGGGTAGCGGGAGCAGAGACCATGTCCTAGGAACTTGTTCTCCAACCATTGTGGCTGCAACAGCAAGTTCCAGAGTCAGAAAGAGACCATGCCTCAAAAAATAAGGTGGAGAGTAACAAAAAAGACACTCAACATGGGCCTCTGGCCTCCACATGTGGACTTATGAGTGTGTACACATGCATACACACAACCACACACACACACAAAGTTAAAGACTTTTTAGTTCTTAAATATATTTTATTTTATGTGTATGTATGTACCTGAGTATATGTTTATGCACCATGTGCATACTTGGAGGTCAGAAGAGCATTGGATCCCTGGAACTGGAGAGCCTCCATGTGGGTGCTGGAAACTGTGGGTGCAAGAGCAGTGACCTCTCAACACTGAGCCATTTCTCTAGCCTCCCCCACCCACTTTAAAATAAGGATGTATTTCTAGAGTAAGGATTCAAATGCACACATGGTTTTGCATTTTTAACTATATATCATTTATCAGCATTAAAATGTACCAAGCATACCTTTAAAAGGCATAGCTCCACCACACAGTTTTATCACACTGTAACAATTTAAGTTGTATTTCCTTCAGTGAGTGATCCCAAGGGCACTTTCTATTTCATTTTCCCCTATGATTATCAGTAAGATGAGCCAGCTCTGCCTCTCTTCATGGTGCTAACCATTAGCTGCTTTCTGCAATTACTTGGGACGGTCTATTTGGTAACAATAGCCTCACATCCTATGTGAGGCACACCCGGGGAGCTCCATTACCAGCCTATTTCAAATTAAAGATGGCCTACCTCAGAGTGGGCTCCTTCATCATATTCCTTTGTAAAGCACTGTGGTTAAATTTTTTTGATGTATTCACAGAGAGACGTGGGTCTACAGTGGGAGGAGTTCCCAATGCACTTGTCTATGTGGGGGCCTCAGAAGAAACAGGGCATAGCTAGAAGTTTGGACATCACATAAACACTTAAGACATTTTACCCCAAGAGTACTCACAGCATTTCTAAAATAATTTTTGACACCATAATTATTATTATTATTATTATTATTATTATTATTATTATTATTATTTGATGCTGCAGAGCAAACCCGGAACCCCATACTGGGGACACTCACTGTCACCAAGTTACACCCCAACCTGTTTTACAGTTCTTGATCTGTAAAGCATTACAGTACCTGCTATTGAGAAGGACTACATATGTGTAACTTTCAGAATGAAATAACTTGCTTTATTACTTATTTTTATAAAGGAAAATATGCACAGGTACGTGTGCGCACGTACACACACACACACACACACACACACACTTTTAGTATCCTCTGCCCTACTTTAAACCTTGGGTTGAAAGTTTTCTAAAAAAATATCCCAGTCAAGTCTTGGGGATGTTTTTAAGAAAGTTCTTGGTGTTTGGTTTTCCAAGGTGGAGTATAAGAAGGATCTGGAAAGTAGTAAAGGTCACAGTATCAACTACTGTGAGACACCCCAGTTCAGGAACGTGAGCAAGATCTCGAAGTTCACCAGCGATGTGAGTTATTGCCCGAGCACCTGTCTGGGCACGTTTTGTGAGTTGAGCTTCTGGGTCTCCCGAGAGATGGTCTTTGTGACTATTTCCATGTGTCCAGGAGAAGCATGGCCTCCCAGGTGCATGGTACACTGAGTTTTGGTTAAGAGTGTCTTCTGGGACTAGTCTGCTTATTATCAAATGATGTCACAACCTCAACATTCCTTGCTTGTCTGTACGTGACCGAGTCCTCAAGGCAGGACTGTATTTGTACATCCCATCTGTGTGGCACAGTGGCTGTTCCTGGTGCTGAATGCTAGCATGGGGGCCTGGTTGAGCATGCAGTGTCCCTCTCACTGAGACTGTGTCCTTCTGAGTTAATATATGATCTCACTTAGCCCTCATAGTCAGCTGAAGAGCCAGATAACATTTCCCCATTTTACAGATGATCAGACACCAAATGCTAGATGTCACTTACAAATTTGTATATCCTCAGAGAAGATGTATTCAATCCATTTTGGTTTTCCTTTTATTTGGTGAACAGCATTTACGACATGACTCATTATTCTACATGGTTGCCATAGTGATGAATTTTTACATCATAAAATTTGACAAGGATCAGGTTCTATTTTTTTGTGCATAATCATCCCTCAATATCCACAGGGGATTGACTGGTTCAGGACCCCCTTGGTAGATGCTATAATTCTCAGATTCCAATGTCCCTTATGTAAAAATGATGTAGTAATGGGACATAGCCTTTGCATACATTTCAGGTCATCTCCAGATTACTTATAATACTCAATGCATCAAAGATGCTAGATAGATAGATATGCTAAATTTTTAAAGGAAAAGCTTACACATGTTTACTGCAGATACAGCCTTCTTTTCAAATATCTTCAATCTGTGGTAAGTTGAATCTACAGATGTAGATGCCATGGATACAGAGGGCTGACTGTATTTAGACAAGGAGGCGATAACATGTAATGACTTGGCTTGTGGACCATGACCACACTATTAGGACTTGTTTAATGGTTGTCCGATGCCAGCTCCACACTCTCACAGTGCATTTTCATACTGGAAAAGTCTGGTAAATTTAAAAATAAAGATGTAAAAATGAACAAACAGAACCAGTCTGCTTGGTGCTCCCCACGAGATGTGTTTCTGTGTGCTTGTCTACCCATCTTTTACCAAGTCCTTGTGTTCTTTTGACATTTAAGGTTTTTTTTTTTTAAGTTTTTTTTTCAGTAGTAGAATTATGTTGTTTATTTTTAGACTTAGTTTACCTTCATCTAGTTGGGAAATTTTCATCAAAGTTTAATGTTTTCTTGTAGAATAAATATAAGGAAAACTATCAAACCCACCTGAGAGGCCACTATGAAGGAGTCGGCATGGACAGACGCATGCTCCACGCTCTCAAAGTTGGCAGCCTGGCCAGCAATGTGAGTTCTGATTAAGGGATGGTGGGAATTGGCTGGTTGGGGTGTGAAAAATTTGGCCAATTATTTTTTAAACCCCCCTTTAAAAATTGTATATTTTGATATATAAAAACAGACCCACATAGACCATAATGTTACCCAATACAATAAAGAATGTATAAAAAGCTTTTAAAGCTTTCAGAGGCTCAGCTAAGCCTTCGTTAGCATTCTTTGACTTGAAGGATCTATCATAATCATATACTATAATTGATCCAGTATAGTAAAATGCTCAGCTTCTGAAAGACACAGTAAGGTGGACATGTGTGATTCCTACTTGAAGTGCTGTGGGATCTCAGTTGTTAGTTAGTGCTGTGACTCTGAGTTGGTTAGTTAGCTGGAAACTTTGTTTTTTCAGTCACTGAAGACATGCTGTGTCTGAACAGCAGCTTGAGTGATGGGGTAACCAAACACCAGGGGACAGCATGGCCATTCCTGCTTTCTCTCTAGCTTTATCAGTCTGGTTCACAGATATGCAAATACCAGATTCTAATACTTGGAGGGAACAAGTTCTTAAAGAAGACTGATTTCACATTCAGAACATCCGAATGTTGGGGTTCTTCTGCCTTAGCATGCTGATGTCGACTGTTATAAAAATAACCGAAACACTGAATTTTTACACTTTTCATTCATTTTCTTAAATTGCCAAGAAGCACTTGCACTGTATACCTATGTGCAAGTGCTTATTTTAAACAAAAACGAGGGTCTCATAATTCAAAAGAGAGATAAAGTAAACGTACTACACACAGAAGTTGACTAATTTTGGACTAATTAAGAATAATTCAATTAGTTAAAGGCGAACGTGTGAACATAATGTGATTTTCTTTGAGGTGATGAAAGTGAATTAATTTTGTTCCTCATTATTTAAAAATATTTATAATATTCAGAGAAGGTTAGGGAAAGTGGAAGCTGATGTCTCTTCTCTTTGGGTTTCAGGTTGCCTACAAGGCTGATTATAAACACGATGTTGTGGATTACAACTACCCAGCCACTCTCACTCCAGCCTACCAAACAACAATGAAACTGGTTCCCCTGAAGGACGTGAGTCCTCCACCACCCTTTTATTCTATGCTTGATGTGGAGCAAAGCTTAGGCAGCAAGATGGGAAGGAAAAAATCCCATCAATATACAGGAGGTTGGAGGGACTGGGAAAGGGGCCTGCCCCTCCTCTGGGAAGTCCATGTATGACTAAAAACCCACTTTCTGTGTAAAATATGGATGATTGTGCTCCTGTCTTAAAAGTATCCTGAAGTTCAATTTCTCCTCATAGAATTTGGGGAGCTACATCTGCTGGTCACATTTATAATAATCATTCCATAGCAATGATGACCTATAAAATTTAGAACATAGTATGCTAAAGTAGGTGTTAGTTAAGAGTGAGTAACAGGGTCAGCTATACCTTTTTCTCAGGGGTATATTGGCAAGCATAGATAGAGAGATGGATGAATGGATGGATGAATGGATGGATGGATGGGTGGGTGGATGGATGGATGGATGGATGGATGGATGGATGGATGGATGGATGGGTGGGTGGATGGGTGGATGGATGGGTGGATGGGTGGATGGATGGATGGATGGATGGATAGATTTCTTAGTACAGCAGTGAGCCTATTTATGGTTTGGCATCCCAAACAAAATAATACAATTGATTAAAATTACTGTTTTGCTATCACAATAATTTTATTATGTATTCAGTATTTAAATTTTAGAAAATATTGAAAAGGGCATAAAGAAAAGGATAAAGTAATTTACTATCTTAAAAACAAGCTGACCTCATAGTTTGCCAGGGAAGGTGATCATCAATTTACAATCTAATAAGTAATTCTGTGTGTCTCCACCGATTGCCCAGGGTGCTTTGCTTCTGCTCCCGTGGGCTCAGCACAACTCCAGCGAGTGGCTGGGTTTTCCCACGGTAGATAGGACCTTGCCTCTCCCTCTCTTTTGCTGAGAGAAAGATGTGATGGGATTGATTTGGCTGGATCTAAAACAGTGTCTGGACCATCAAGTTGGTAAATGACAGCTTATTGGATGAACATGGCTTTGTGAAGTTGAATGGAGCAGGGGAAGAGAACCAGAAGAATGTAAGGGACCAATGCTTTCTGACTCTTTTCCCCCAGGAAGTTTTATTAGGTTGCCTTGTTATATCCCAATGAAACCAAAACTTCTTTAACTTTGGTTCCAAATATTTAGCAATTAAAAGTAAAATCATGAGTGTGTGCATTTGCAATTAAGTTCTAGAGACCAAGCCTAATGAACCGCACAGACAAAACGAGACGGATTGTTACAACTCTGTATTTCCATCGTAACATCGTCTGCTTCTAGAGTTGTGTCTGTAGGACTTGCCAGAAATGTAGCTAGTTCGGAAAACTAGACCGCAGTAGAGATTGGGCTCAGAGACAGCATCTAAGGCGATAGCACATGCACCACACCCAGCTCATTGTTGGCTTGTGCCTGTGAGGAGTAAAATCAAAACATGGCATAAAAGGGGCTGCTACGTCTCATGTGCGGCAATCAGCTGGCACTGAGTCATGCCTGATGAACAGATGCGTCTTCCCCTCCTTCCTCTTACTCTCTTGGCTCTGGTGTGTGTTTGAGCAAATTATTTCTAATGTAGATTATTAATATTCAGGAATTTTGGGCAGTCTACTTTTATTTTCCAGGAGAATTTGTGGTCTTGCCATCTGGTAGCCTTAAGGTGGTAAAAAAACAGCCAAGCAATTAAATATAGCATGGGTTCTTAATTAGAGGGCATTCCTTTAGATGGGCTTTTATAAACACTAATAGAATTATAACGGGATTCAGTGTTTAGCAAAGAGCCTTTCAGAATGTAGATTGAAGCAGTGACCAGACATTTATGAAACTGTGAAGATGTGATTAACCATGGAGGCTGCTAATTATGTCCTGCAGAGAAAAGTAATTGTGTGCAGTCACATATTTAGTGCAGAATTACCAGGAAGAAATGTGCTATTTTAAAAATACAGTTTTTGTGACATTTTATCATGCTTCGTTCTGAATTCTAATAAGACTCTATTATGAGCTGATAATTTCTCCCTCTGAATTAGGAAGTCACACCACTCTAATCTCATTAGTAGTTGACATTGAAATGACTTTATATTCCCCAGTTTTCTCTATATACTCCAGACATACAAAGTTTTTCTCCTTGAATTATTAATGAAAGAATACTAAGGCGATGGTGTCTGGACCCAGCAGAGCAGTCAACTATGTTCTGGAAGCTCTGTAGGGTCCATATGTGCTGTTTTAGAGACAGATTTATCTGTCATTTGTTTGCACGTGGAATACATTTCTTGGTCTAAATATACAAGTCAAAGGGTTCTCAGTGGGGAACCCCCATCCATCTGTAACAGTCGCAAGGACTCCAGGGAAACTGGGCTTACAGAGCAAAGACCCAAGGGCACAGCCTGAGGACTAATTTGCCAGTTGGTCTGGGATGCCAATCATAGCTTTCACCCCTTACTAGCTAAGCAATCGCTTTAGTTCCCCATGCTTCTGTTACCACACTGTAGGGTAGGGGTGATTGCAGGATAGTTGGGGGGTGAACTAAGTTAGGGTGTGTGGAACACTTGGAGCAGTGAAAGGTACAGGAAGTGTCCTGTGTTGCTCATAATTGCTACTAACTGATATCGGCAGGGGCAAGGATATGAGCAGAGGGAAGACTTGGAATAAATAAGCTGGAAGCCAGAACACCCAAGCTGGTGCTCAGGTTTATTTCATGAGTGTCACTGTTTTTCTGTGAAAATATGGACTTATTTGCCAGCTCTACATTAGAGTGGATCTGGAGCAGGGTGTGCTGGGAGTCTGGGGTGGCGGTGGGTGCGTCTTGCCCAGAAGACAATTTGCAGCTTTTCTGTCTTCTGGCATTTACATTCAGTCAGCTCCGTTTTCTACAGTGTTCCCTGAGCCTGAGGGGAGATGGCATGAGTGTCTTGTTGATGGCTGAACACACACCCACCACTCACCTCAGCACCATCACTCAGCATCATCACTCAGCACCCACCACTCACCTCAGCACCATCACTCAGCACCCATCACTCACCTCAGCACCCATCACTCA
>CABHPP010149889.1:1252-21130 GCA_902168425.1 Peromyscus attwateri
TCTTCACCCCATTTTCTTGCCTGTGCCCAACTCCCTGGGTGCTGTCGGTTGGGTCTATTGATCAAGTCATTCAATCAATCAGCTAGCTTCCCCTGACAGCTGAAAAACACCCCATCCACCAATTTTCCCTCTGGCGTCTTTCAGGCGTCCATGAAACCTCCTTAATTTGGAATTTGCAATGATTCTGACATAGAACCTACATTTCTCATTCTGGTAAAAAAATAAAAATAAACATAAAAGAATGAAATGTCATCACACAAACCCCTGGGGGCTCCCGGGAAAGGACCCGGCAACCAAAAGGCTGTGTTTTCCCTTCTTTCCTCTTCTCTTCTCCCCCCTGCTCACACCCACACCCACCTCTACACTGGGCTATGACCGACAGCACCATTGTCCATGCTAATATCACCAGAACAGCAATGGACACTCACGGGACTTTGTTGCTCACTGTGCCAAGTGCTTGGCACGTGTTTATTCTGGTCCGTCCTCATCCCTATGACTAGAGGTCAGTACAAGTGCCAACCTCATCTTGCTAATGAGGAAACTGAGGCAAGGGAGGGGTCCTGCTAATAGGTGGTAGAGACGGAGTTCTAACCCCAGCAATCTGGCATCAGGGCTATAACCAACTCTTTTACCACTGTGCCTCTTGGGATGGGCATCCTAGGTGAGGGCACATTTTTTTTTTTTTTTGGTTTTTCGAGACAGGGTTTCTCTGTGTAGCTTTGCGCCTTTTCCTGGAACTCACTTCGTAGCCCAGGCTGGCCTTGAACTCACAGAGATCCGCCTGCCTCTGCCTCCCGAGTGCTGGGATTAAAGGCGTGCGCCACCACCGCCCGGCTGTGAGGGCACATTTGTGTTTCCTTCACGCCCGTTGGTACACCCCTAACTTTGGGCTTTGTAGTGCATCACATAATAAGGCCAGGTAGCTTCGTGGCCTTCTATTGCTGTTTGTAAAAGCCGGGACTAGAGTTAGCAGCAAAGCCACCTCCAGACCTCTGTCTTGAAGATCACTGCTGACTGAGAGGCACAGAGTCTTCTAAGGGAGTTGTAAGGAGTTTGAAAAATATCTCCTCTAGGTTTGAATCCTGCCTGAGGACAGTGACGTTTTGCTCTTGGGGACCAGCCATCTCTCGAGCAATGCTGCTCTGTGCTGCTGCTAATCTTGGGAAGACACAGATACAGTGGTGTGTGAAGCCCCGCCAGCCCCCTCTCCTGCAAAAGGACCCCGTGGAATGTTTTTTGCTTATCTCCAGAGTGGATGTGCAGTGAGGCCTCCTTCTTTGCATGGGACTGGAAATGGACACACTACACAGGTTGTTGACGGTGTGCTTTGGACGGCAGGAAGGCTGGCCCATTTAGGAGAACGCATGATATGGCTCCCCCCACCACCACCTCTTTAACTGGTAGAGAATAGACAGGGCTGTGGTTTCCTCTACATATATTTCGCAGCCTTTAGTGAAACTGTCTGGAGGACTGAGACAAGAGTCAGGGCACAGCAAGAGGTAATCTAACACTTTGAGACCAACTGCCCAGCTCTCAGCCCCAATGCCACTTCCTCCTTAGGAGATGCGTGTTATGGCCACGTTCTTTACGTGCAGCTATGAATGCTCACGGGTATATGTGTGTGCACAAGACCAGTCCTAAATGGTCTCAATATCTAGATACATCATTGAGTCAGGGCAACTATAATCCAGGGTGACCATAGAACCCATTGTCCAAAGCAGATGGGGTGTCGGCAGTAAATACTCAGGGTGACATCGTCTCTTTCCTTGCCTTGAAACCGGAAGCAGAAACCTGGTTTGCAGCCCTCTGTTCGGTTCATCCAAGCAGCCTCCCATTCCGCCTCCTGTCTCTCAGAGTCTTGCATCTCACCCATCAGTGAATCCAGAACACTCGGACTCCAAACAACTCAGCCCCCCCCCCCCCCCCCCCCCCCCCCCCCCCCCCCCCCCCCCCCCCCGCCTCCTCTCCTTCACCTCTCTTGTTGCTTCCTGCTACACACCCGCTCACGCCGTTGCTCAAAGGGATAGTGCGGTGGGATTCGCCTCTGATCCCGTCCAGTCCCGACTCTGTGCAGACAGCAGGGCTGTCCTGGCAACTGCGCCATTTTCTCTTGCAGAGCCCCGGGAAACCATCCCAAAACTCTCAGTGGGGCCCCTTAAGTCTTCGAGGACGAGCACCCCACTATGGAGGCTCAACTGCTTCTCATTCACTGTGCTCAGCCCATCTCAAAGGCTCACCGAGTCCCGAACAGTCCCTGCACAGGGATGGCTTTCTCTTCGCACATGCAGTACACTATGGAATTCAAGGGCATGGCCTAGAGCCGGACTGCTGGGTTCAAACCCCAGTGCCACCACTCTTGAGTAATTGATTGATGTCAGCTCTCTGGGGTTGATAAGACTGTCCACCTTCCAGGGCTATGGGCAAGAGTAAGTGAACATATATAAAGCACAAAGCACATGCTCTGTGTGAACTAACCTTAAATGACCCTTTCCAGTCAGGTCACTTTTTAGTTCTTTCTGTCACACCTCCTCCAGGAAGCCTTCCCTGATTACTGGGCCCTTTGAATCACTCACTTCTCCATGCTCATGATCCCCTTCCATTTTGTTCATGTGTTTAATTTTTTTGTTTCCCGCAGTAGACCGGGATACAAGGGAGGAGTCTGAAATTTCCACTCCATTGTGTCCTCATATCCAGGAAAGCGCTGGGTTCCCCGCGTGTCTCCAGTGAGCACTTGCTGAGTAAAAGAAGCGATCAGAATGGCTTTTCCATCAAGATAACAAAGCAGAGGATGACAGGGGGTCACGGCAGGGCACATGACTCAACATGGCCCCAGAGTCAGCTAGAGACAATCCCCCAGGTCCTCCTAGGACTCTGCCCTTTGGAATCGGTGTGTCTACATGATGGATACATCCCGAGGGGCCGAGAAGCTTGCACACATGGATGGAGTGTGACTCTCCCCCAGTTCCCTTCCTGCAGTGTGCAGACACTCCCCTGCCTCCCACTTTTGAGAAAGCATAGCTCCTCAGCTTGAGGTGCAGAGGACCAACCAAGCATCCCTGTTTGGTGTTCAAGGGTCTTGCTCACATTGCCTTCCCTCTCCCGCATCCTCCACCTAGCGGAGTGTGAACTCACAGGCTCAGATCCGTGCTTTGCTATATACTGGTTATGTGACCTTGGGCAATTTCGCTTCTTTCTGCCTCGGTGTTTGTCCCTGTAAAATGGAAGGTCTGATGATACCAATTTCACCCTGGCTGCAGTGATAATTCAGTGAGCTAATGGATGACCCATGTCATTGTCATGGGGCGTGGCAAGGCTCAGTGATGCTCAACACCTCTGCAATGTGACCACTGCAGTCCCCACACCTCTGTGCTGCTCTTCCTCTTCCTGACATCCCTGTGTGGTCCACGTCATACTAGTGGGGCTCCTCTGTGTCTCTCGATAACTTCCACTGCCTTTACCTTATCTAGCTCTGGCCCAAGTCAGGGTGGATGTCTCAGAGCATGCCAGGCAGCTGCACCTTCATCTCTGCTCTAGGCACAGAACCACCAACTAACTGGCAAAAATGTCTCTGGTCATCTTAGCTATGGGGCTATTCCTTTTTATTTAGCCTTAGAGATAAGGACTGGCGGGTGGGGGTCGGGGGTCGTCTATGACAAGATGCTCTGCTGAGGAAGTGGAAGAGAGAGACAGGGACAACAGCCTGTTACCACCACAGACAACTGAGGTTTGCCTCTTCAGGGGAACACTGGGAGCCAGTGTGGACCACACTCACTCGTCACTCCCCTCATGCTTGAAGAAGCTGGGCATGGACCCATCAGCTCACATTAGTTGCAAGTGGAAAGGCATTCCAAAGGGGCATTAATCCAGGTTTTGTGGACAGGCAGCTGACTCTCAGTGGCCAGAGAGAATGCTCAGGGGAAGCCACCGGTCTCCTCTAATGGAAGCCAGGCTGACACGTTCAGAGATGTGTGTGGAGGAGATGTGAACAGTGACGGTGACGGCATCGGATACTGAGGATATGTCTGAGAACAGAACAGAGTTGCGGGGGAGGGCTGCGGTGTCTGCCTGTGCCCCCAGAAGAAGTATAACCATAGGCAAACATCTGGCTTGCCTGGAGCTTTCACCAATGGGTCCTAAAGTCTGGGTGCAAACTTCTCATACCTTATCAGACCCTCTCCTACTTCCTCATCTTCATTCCAGCCTTCTCCTAGTGTTGGGTTCTATCCTGATAAGCACTCTTAGGCTAAAAAGATCAGTCAAGAGGCCAAGACCCTCCAGATCCATGTTAGGCAGATTTCCAGCCTCATGACAAATGCCTGAGACAATCAGCTTACACAGAGGAGGGGGGGTTATTGGGGTCATCGCTTCAATCCATGATCCACTGGCTCCCTTGCTCTGGGGAGGAGAGTGCGGCAGAGAAAAGCTGCTCATAGCATCCCCCAGATGCCAAAGTGAGAGGCAAGAGACCAGCACCCTCTTATCCCCCTCAAGAGCGTGTGCCCAGTGATCTAAAGGCTTCCCATTAGGCTCCATCTTTTTTTTTTTTTTTTTAACTGTTCTTTTTTTTTTAAGATTTATTTATTTATTTATTATGTATACAGCATGTATGACTGCAGACCAGAAGAGGGCACCAGATCTCATTACAGATGGTTGTGAGCCACCATGTGGTTGCTGGGAATTGAACTCAGGACCTCTGGAAGAGCAGTCAGTGCTCTTATCCTCTGAGCCATCTCTCCAGCCCGTGGCTCCATCTTTTATATGCTCTACCATCTCCAAGAGTGCCAAGCTTGAAGATCAATCCTGCCATGCATGAGCCTTTGGGGGGGACACTTCAGATTTAAACTAAAGCAAGACTTTTCTTTAAGACTCAGAGCAGGGATGTCCCCGGCTCCTGGTCACATGGACAGTAACCAGGAGAGTGACACACAGAACGTGGTCCCTGAGACCTTGTACTTCAGCCCACTCTGCTCAGGGCTCCTTTGGAAATTCCATCTCTTCTTATTCCTCCAGTTCCTCCCTCTGGCTGGAGCCCGAGGCGGGGCTGGCTGGAGGATGAAGAAGTCCAGTCGGATGCTGGATGCAAGACCGGCAATTAGTGAAGCCTTCAACCCACCATGGCCCCAGGCTGCATCAGCAAGCCAAGCTGGCTTGGCTTGCTGTTTAAAATGCATCCTTCTGTGTTGGAACGGTATCAGGGAAAAAACAGGATTCTGTCTTTTGTTGCCACTTAAAAGAAGGGAGAAAAATCACAAACACATTCTCCCTCTCACCAGAGAGTAGCCCATTTAAGAGAATCAATCAAATGTGTTCAGCCAAAGCCCCTACAGGAGGAACACGTTTCTCCAAATTACATGAGCTGAAATGAAGATGGCTGAGACTGGGGAAGAAGCCATGAGGCTGGTATGGCAGTGAAATTATCCACCATGGAGGGCTCATATCCAACAGAAGAGGGGAAAGACAGAGATCACACGTGACACGGTGTTCTTTCTCTTGGCAGAGGGGCTCAGCTCACGTCCCACGGAGCTACAGATCCTTCTTGTCAGTGTCCTGTGAATCATGAGGCTGATCCTGAGACCTACACGCCAGATCCAGGAATGCTACAGCCTTGTGGGAAGGAATGCTCCCTGAGAGAATGACTCAGCAGTCAGCCACAGCTGAGCCATGATGATCTACCGTGCTCACTGGTAAGCTCCATCATGGGTTTGCTGTTAATGATTATTAAAGACTGAAAGTTAGTAATGTCTCTAATAAAAAGAAACAGGGAAATACGCAACTCATCACCTCCGTTGATGGCGACTCCCTTTAGTGACCTCAGATGCAGTTGCCCTCATAGTCTCTGTTGAACCTCAGCCCTGGCCTCTCTGCTTTCTCTAGAATATATCCTGAATCCAGTTACTCTTCCGATTCTACACAGATCCCAGTCTGGTTCCGGCCCCCATCACCTCTCCTTCACGTTATTTCCAGAACCTCCCTACCAGGTCTCTCCATAGCTAGCTTCACCTTCCTGCAATCCGCTCTCAAAGAGCAGTCAAAAGGATCCCACTAAAAATCAAGGCAGATCCTGACACTTCCACCTTTACAGCCTTCTGGGATAATTGCCCTAAGCATATTCAATCACAAGGCCCATATTCTGGCCCATCACCACTCTGAATGGATTTCCCATTCCTTTGTCCTGTTCCCTCCATTGTGGCCTCTTCACTGTTTTCCAGATGCAGCCATTATATTCTTGCCTCAGGACCTTTGCACATGCTACCCCAGCCACCTGAGCTGTCCTAGAAACGATATGACTTCACCCCTCAAGTTCTCAAGACCTCTGCTGTGGGTGACATTTCATCCCAACAATGCTATGGAAACTGTCTCCAATCACACTCCCGAGGTGCGTTTCCCTCCCGGTTATTTCCCTCGGCTGTGTTTCTCAACCAGCCAGCTAGACGTAGGCATATTTACGTTCTGTGTTGTGCTTCCCTCTGGCCCTTGAGGAATCTAAGTTTCTCAAGGGCATGGCTGTTGCCTGTTTTGCTCACAACTGTTTCCTGGCCCCTTGATGAGTGCCTGGCCTGCAATAAGGGCTCAGTTACGTGCTTGATTAATGAACAAGCAATGGACTCCGAGATGCCTCCTGTAGCAGCTCCCTGCACACTGCTGAATTCTACCATGCTGTCTTCCACCGGAAAGAAAGGCATGAAGTTAGCTTTTGTGTAAGACTGTATAATACTGTGTGACCATGGACTTATGCAGGGGCCTGTGTTGAGCATGAACATCACCCGCTCCATGTTCAGACTCTTGAAGAAAGGTCAACTACAACAGCACTAATGAGTGGACCTAGATCTTAATAACCTACTCGCACCTGGAGAATTGAATAAATTACTATGTAGACAGTGGTGCGGGATTACTAGCAGGTGAGGCTTTTAGTGATTTGGATTCCATTGTTTTAAATGTACACATGCCCTATTTAATTCTGACTACCAGGACCTATTTCCTTGGTTATTTCAAAGACAAGAAAACTGAAGCACAGAGTGGTTATGTAATTTACCCAAGGTAACACAGTAGAGCTAGAGTTCAAAGATCTAAAGTCAGTCTTTCTTCTCTCCTCTCTTTCTACCCGAGTACAACCTCCTTGCTTCCTGGTATCCGACACTCCGCCCAGGGCTAACAGAGCTTAGGCTTAGGGCCGTGCCCTCTGTCTCACAGGGAAGGCCCTACATCTCTAAGTATTAGAGCTCTCACATCGGAGCTGGAGAGGGGCTCCAGGTAGCTGAATTTGGCTTGATTAAATCAAGGAGAAAAATCAATTATATTTAAATAAAGAAAGGAGATTGGAAATCAGGTACAATGCCTTCTTAATTACGGCACCTAATCACTGGCTGAAAAAAATAACTGGAGTATTTCATTTCATATACAGCCTCACGCCTCTGTGAGGACGGGTTCTTAATGAGATCACATTACCCCACTTGACTAGTAATTGACTAGGCGATCCTGACCACTTCCTTAGGAGACATGATCAGGCATAATATCCAGGGCTTTCTCGGGACGTGACAACATGAGATGCTTGGGTGGGCAGGATGGGAGCGCTGTAGAAAGGCAGCCAGCCCCCGAGGTCCCACTTCTTTTGCTGCGCGAGTCACAATTCTCCTGGCAGAGGATCTGACCGCTGGGTACGGCTGGGTGTGATGCGCCGGGCCGATGTGATTAAATGGCTTTTTCTCGCTACAGTTCAGAGTCACTACAAACATAGGAGGCTGGGGAAGATCACCAGCAATCAGTGGCCAAATGCCTCAAAGACATTGTTCCAAGTCTTGTCATTCAGCGACTGGAGTGGAGCCTCCTAATTGGTCCCTCCGTCTCTCCCATCTCTTCCCTTCCAGTCTTTCGCCTTCTCAGCAGCGAGGTTCATTGTTAAAAACCACTTCTCAGTGAGTCACTTCCTTGATTAAAACCCTTTGGCTTCCTCTCGAGACTAGAGATGTCCAGGCACCCTGCCATGGCTTGGGAGGCCAGATATGATCTTGTCTCAGCCATCCATCTCTCCAGTCCTTCATCCCCCTCCCCGAGTCCTTTGTTCTAAGCGTTCAACTTCATAGAGCTCATCACATCTCTCTTGCTCTCACATCTTTGTATATGTGGTTCCCTTTTACCTGGGACATCCCTCTCACTCACATCTCATTGACTCCTGATTTATACCCACCTTGGACCACTCCTCACCTGGCTGGTCCTGCAGGCCCTCCTCTGTGCTTTCAGAGTAGCTGCTTTCTTCTGCACTGTCAAGAATCATCTGGAATAGATGCTATCTCTGAGCTCTGGGAAGGCCAGGAGCTAACTCTGTTGATTTGTTTCGTCCTCAGAACCCAGCACACTGACAGTCTTAGAGTAAGTACACCATCCTTTGAATAAGTGAGTGCAGACTTGATGATGATGCTTGTTGCTTGTGACCACCCGGGTGACATGCAGCCTCCTCCTTGTGAGACACGAGCAATACCATCTCCCTCTGGAGACACTTCCTGGCCTCTTTGATTAGGAACACCTTGGCTAAGGCTTAGACTTCTTGTTCTTATGGCCCTTGAAGGACACGTGCAGCAGTGAACAGAGCTCTTGGAAGAAAGACATCATGGATCCAGTCGTCAGTCATTCATGCCATGCCAGGTGTTAACCAAGTGCTTGAGCACTGGAAGCCCGACCACACCGAGACCACTGCCCCATACATGCTCTTCAGTGGGTGTGCAATCGGACATTCATAACTCTAGAGACACGGGTCTTCAAAATTCTGTTTACAAAGGAGAAGGCTGAGGCAAAGACCCATGCTACAGCCTCCCCAGTATCATGAAGATGGTACCTGGTCGATATGTGAACAGGACGCATCTCATCTGGCTCCCCTCAAGATGCCCATGCCATCTTTGGGAATAGGAGGATCTTTAGCGGCACCAAATAATTTGGATCCAGTAGAATTGTCCCTTAGCTGTATAAGCTTGAGTGCCTTTGGGCCTAAGTGAGCGGTGGAATATTAGACAGAATGAATCCATGAGAGGTCAGGCTAGTCAAAGAAGAAGTCTAGAGACCATGGGTCTTACATATGGGGGCTGTGCTAAAGCTGCCACCTTCAGAGTGTTTGGGAGGGAGAATTTTCTCCCAAGATTCACTTTACCATCTGTAACTTGTGGAAGTTGAGTATTGAATGAATCACAAAATTGACCGAACTGTTTATTTATGAACAAATATTGATGGGATGCCTACTACAGACCAGGCGATGAACTAAGAGCTCTACAGGCATTTCATTATTTAATACTTGGCCCTTAAAGTTAAGTTGATTCAGAAATATTAAAAATAATTATCCCCATGGTATAGATGCAGAACCAGGAGTTAGAAAAATAACCTGCCTGGGTAGTTATAATTAACCAATAATGAGAATACTTGACATTTGTGGGTCATTTATTATGGACTTGGCACTCTGCTAACATAATATGTCAAATTTAATCTTCACAGTGAAGTTATAGCGTAGGTGTCATTAATATCCAATTTTACATACGAAGGGATTGGCGTTTGGAAAGGTTAAGTAAGTTAACTGGATCAGCGGCTAATATCATGATGGAGCCCAAGTCTACTTAATCCTAAATCTGGTGTCTCTCTTCTTATGGTCCATGAGTCACCTGCATCAAATTCCACGGGACACGTGTGGGGCATGTGATTGGTGGGTCAACACTGCAGCCCTGGAATGTCTGAGGAACGTATATTTTATACAGAGTTATTGTGTTTGTTAAAGCCTGAGACTATTACTGCCACTTTTGGAGTGGGAAGGGAAACATCCCATTTCTCTGCCTCACTCAGCTGATTTGAACGAACATACCGAGAGGCAAATGGGTGAGATGCTCCCTCGGTCCCCAGAGGGCTGCGAGAGCTGTAAAATGAAGACAGCAAAGACACTGATGCCCGTACTCCAGCAGATGTATTTGCGCAAGTCGGTTTGATTACAGGTACTAAAAATACCCCCTTCAAATTTAGGAGTCCACAACATTTCCTCGTGCCTTACCAAAATGCAGTTAAAAAAAAAAAAGATCCTTAATTCAGTCCTATTCCCCCACCTCTTTCAACGAGTTATTAGTATTGATGTTGGAGTCCTAGAGTTTGCTATCAAGAATGATAAAGGCAAATCACAGAGGCATTTTCTCTGATTACGGATTCTCTGTGTGTTTGCCTCTCTGTTTCCTGCCAGCCGTTTGTATGAATCAGCAAAGCGCCAGCTGTAACCTTCCACTTCCTTGGGGGGCTGAATACCAGACTGCAACAACTCCCCAAAATAAACCTCCCACCCAGGGTAGCCGGTCCCCTCCTCCTCCTCCTCCTTCCCCCTCAACCTTGTGTGTATTTTACATCTTGGATATAACTTTCAGAACTCAAAGGCTCAAAGACTTAATCAGAAGACGATGAAAGGGAGGGAGGGAGGAAGAGAAAGTAACTCAGCTGAGGTGTGAGCCTGTGAGCTGCAGGACAGGGCCAGGCATCCTGCCTCTGGGCTCTTCCCAGGATACCTGGAATTCTGATCTCTGCCACTCACTCTCTTGGGACCTCATGCGAATGACTGGACCTCTTAAAGCCCACTTTCTCATCTACGTTGTGAAGTTAACATCGCCTAGTCCAAAGGGGCTATCAGAGGATTAAATGAAGTGATTCAACCACCACCATCAATGCCGTGGTCACCGACATAATTATCCTAGCCATGGCCACATCACCATTGCCATCACCATCGTTGTGATCACGATCATTATTAACTATCATTTGATCACTGTTGATATCATCATCACCGTCATCACCATCATTACCATCATTATCATCATCATCACCACCCTTGTCACCTACATCACTAAGAAATCACCATCTGTGGCACCACCACCACCACCACCACCACCACCACCATCACCAGCAGCAGCAGCAGCAGCAGCATCAGATATTTCATGTGACAAGCTGGTACGAAACAGTTATCTGGGGGAAAAAAACCACTTTCTCTTTTACAGTGAAGATATCTGCCATACAGTAAGTGCCCAACAAATATTTGTTAGAGGTTCTGTGAATGCATAATAAATGTGCAAAATGATTAACCTCATTTGAGATTTTGACCTATTTGTTATTTGTTTCTATTAGCACCCAGTGGTGGTGACCATGTCTAACCTTCCTAAAGTGGCAATTCCACAGAGTCTGTCTGATAGTCAAAGGGGATTTATTCTGGGTTAACTCACAATGTGTATAAGGGAGTTGGTCGCAGGATCCAGGAGGGGTGGGGCACGGTCTAACACGGTTCTCTGGAGAACTCTGCCTTCCTCCACAGCACCAGCATTTAGTATCCAAGACCACGAGGTAGCCAAGAGATAGAGCACTTACACATCCCAGGTCTTAAGGGGCTCCCCCCTTGGCCATGCCTTGGTTAGGGGGCAGGTACCTAGCAGTTACCTGCTGCCTGCTAGGGGTGGTGCTTCAGGGGTAAAACACAGCCACCCCTACACCTTCCCACCGCCTACAGACCCCTACAGGGGGACTGCTTTCTATCTATCTCTACTCTCCCATTGGGACTTACTCCAGTTCCCCTCCCCTGAGTCCTCCATCCCATCTCCTTGGAGAAAATTCTATCTTCCACCTCTTATGGGTGTTCAGCATCCTCGTGTGTCATGTCTAGCGTCACAGGACAAGGACCAAAGCTTCCCTTGCAGCAGGTGCTGTACACAATTGAAGGAGAGGATTGGTTTGCCTATTTGTAGGGTTACTTGGGACTTCTAAGTCACCAGCTAAGTCTCTAGTGCCATGGGATTTTGTAAGAACCAGAAGAATTAAAAAAAAATAATGTCATTGTCTAGGCCCCAAATCATATGAATGGAGCTAACTTCTAGGTCAAGTATTCAGCCACTCCTTTCTCCCAATAGTTTATTTCTAACATAGGGCTGGGGTGATAATCACTGCTTTAGGTATATATATATATATATGTGTGTGTGTGTGTGTGTGTGTGTGTGTGTGTATATATATATATAATAAATTCCTACATATCACGTGCATACCAGCCTCTAGCTCACCTGACTGGGAGTCCATGGGTTCAGGTCTTGGATTTATCTTTGCATCTGCAGAGCCAACATAAAATGAATAGGCCCCCAATAAATGTCTATGGAAATAGATTGAAATGACCTTTTAAAGCAAGCACCATGACTCTCATTGACCCTCCAAGACGAAGCCTCTGATCTTCTTAATCCTCTAGAATCTCTGCTGTGCCACGCCCACATCACAGATGGGAGTAACATCTATTTCTTGGAGCTGTTTATAGTAAGCATTGAAGGGGATTATAGAAGGGAAGACATGTCCACAAACAAGATTACACCCCACCCTGGCTTCTGCCTTTGCTAAGTCTCATGGATGGTGGTCGGAGGAGAGACAGAGAAGGGCTATTAAGGTGAGAGATTTTCAACGGCACCCACACTGTCACATGATCAGCCTATCACTATCACCATCGGCACCAGTGCTAATAACAACCCCAAACTCTGTGCTGGGCTCTTGCGAAGACAATTTGGATGTATTACTTCCATTAAGCCAATGGTAAGTAACCTTAGCAGGAGTGAATTATGAATATAGGTCGCAGAGGATGACCTTGCATGAGCAAGTTCACACAGCCACGAAGGGGTAATGCCAAGATCAGACTCAATGGCATTAACAAAGTATTTCACAGATATCGCTCAACTCCCTTATTTTTCAAATATAAAAAAATTCATTTTGCGAACGAGACTCATTTTTTTTCTTTTTGGAATATACATCATCTCCTTGCCCACGAGTCCGTCTGAGATAATGCACCCACTTCATCATCATCACTTGGACCACCGTGAGTGGCCAAGTTGGCAGCTCACTCTCCCTCCCCCCTTTTCTTTGTTCTTTTCAGATGCAACCAGAGTTGGCTGCTAGGCTTCTGCCTAAGTCAGATTCAGATCTGAACTTTGAAGGACGACTTCAGACAAAAGTCTTAAAGTAGCCCGAGCGTCCATTGTAACAGGGCAAGAAATGGCAGTCACTTCACGGAGCAACAGGAAACCAATGCAAGTCAAGCACCTGGAACCTAAGGAACCCCAGAACGTGTGAGTACATGACACTAACAGTCCTTATTCCTGCTTGGCGATGTCCTGGCTGCCCATCGGGCGGCCATCTGCCCGCAACTGGAGCAAACTGGATGGCTGGGAAGATCCTGGAGGTGCCCAGTGTCTCTGTTCAATTACCTCCATCTGTGGGTAAATCAGCCCCTGTGTAATGGACTGATTAATCTCCTTATCTCATGGAGCACACAGTGTAATTACATCAGAGAATTCAGATCCCCAAGCGCAACATCAATCAAATCAGAGGGAACAGCTCCCCTACTCCATCCCTGGCAGCTTGGGGGAAAAAAAATACATCTTTCTTCCCTGCCCCCTTTGATCCTCCTTCCCTCAAAGGAGGACCTGGACCAAATGTTATGCAAATCAATGGCTGCTAGAGAAGCAGGTAAGGAGGGCAGGTAGGCCCGTTCTATTTTTAGCCAGACAAGGCTGACAGTCTGTGATAGCTGCCACCTTCTGATCATAAGCCCGGGTGCTGCTTGAGTTTGGAGTGAATGCATGCATGGAAGGGGCAGCATCCTTTTTTTTTTATTTTAAGGATGGTCAGACCAGAACAATAAGGATCAAGACTTATGGTTACCTGTCACAGAATCCTTGTAACTGCTTCTACGAAGATGTCACCTCTATTCTCGTCCCAACACTGCGAGGAAGGCGCTGCTGTCAGCACCCATTCTATAGATGAAAACACTGAGGTGTGCAGTAGTCAAAGTTTTCCTAGTTAGTGAGTGGCACAGATGAAGATTAAGTGCTTATGAGTCTGACCCTGCATCCCAGGATGCCTGATTCTACTCGCCCTGCAGACCCCAAGAGCTGGGTTTATACAAGGGGACAAGTGACTCCTCGCACCTCTCACTGGGAGTGAGTGTCAGCCACACGCATCCCCTAATTTCTCACCCAGACTCATCATCCACTCATTCAGTGATTCACGGGTGTCTGCTGTGGGCAGGTTGCTGGTAAGATGCCAGGAGAGCAAGGTTTTGAGCCTCGGTTCCGAGAGTGATGGGGAGGATGCTGAAAAGACCGTCATTGCAAAGTAATAACCATGGCAACCACATAGATGAAACTCACACATACCATATGCCAAGAGGCCAGACATTAAAAGATGCGATTCTGTTCTCATCAAGTTCTGAAACAGGAGAATCTAGCTTACCATGGGAAATTCTCAGGACAGCCATTATCCCTAAGGGCTGACACCAAGTGGAAGAAAGACCCAACTGAGGGAGTTTTCTGGAATGATGAACACATTTTCCGTTTGGGGGGTGGGGTTTCAGGAGTGTTCATACATGGCAGGTGATTTGATATGTGCATCCCATCAAATGAAAATCCTCTCTGGAAGACTTTGGGAGGCTATGAGAAAGTAAACAGAATGACACTGGTAACAGCTACTTACCGTGTGCACACTGTGCGCTGTGTTTACAGCGTTGATACACTGAATTTTCATAACAGCGTTGGTGAGGCTCGAAGGAGGTAAAGCCAAGATTACCAAACCAGGAGGGGCCAAGCTGGGATGCCAACCCAGGACCAACCATCCCCGGCAAGAGAGACACTTATGCCCCAACCACTGCTCTAGCCGGTCTCAACTGCTCTCTTTCTCACATGAGGGACCATTTCTATGTAACTCTCTATCTCTCCGCTGATGTTTGGAATTCTGGGTAGTAATTTCCTCCAAGGGAAAATATTCCATCTTGGAGGGAAGCTCATTAAGATACAAGATGTTCTAAGAGGAGGTAAATGCACCCTACCCTCCAGGAAGATTGAAGACGCAGGTGAAACATGCCATCTAAGAAGAAAAGCTCATGAAGTGCAGGAAGTAAACAACTTAAAGGCTTCAGGAAGTTGCTGAAACTGACCAGATTTTCTAGGCCCCTCCCTTCCCAAGAAAAGACAGGCAATAATGACTCCCAGGCCTGCTGAGATGCCTGGAAGGGGCAGAGGCCAACCAAGCTGCATGGAGGAGCCTAAGAGCAACTGATTTACCTGAAAAAGATATCTTCCAACCTGTTAAGCTGCCTGCAGGCAATGCAGTGTGCTCCAGGTTTCTGGCTTTCATGGGTGAGTTTTTGGCGATGCATCCATCTTTGAGTCGTTTCTGCTCCTATAAGTAACTTCTTACCCACATTCCTGAAGTAACTCCCCCAAAAAACTTATTGGTTCACCAGTTGGACTCTGTTAGTATTCTTACTTTGGTCTGTTGTCATTCCCTTATCTGGGGTGAGTAGACATCTGTGAATGTCTCCTCAGGAATGGTGTCACACAATAGGCACTGGGCGAGTTTCAGGATCTTATGATTAAAACACACTACAGACTGCAAGTTGAGGGATCCATGCGTGGAGGGGAAGACATGTGTACATGATTGATCAGTCACATGACAGCATGATATGATCTGTCCTGGAGGCTCCCAGTCCTGGGGAGGACTCACTTAAGCCTCATGAGAGAAGTGGTACTCAAGCACTCTGCAACAGAGGCTTACAGCTCATTTCATGCTCATTCCATTGTCTTATTCCTCTGTTTCACCTGGGACCTCTGATATTGTGGGCTTTGACTTATCTGAACTAGGGGTACAGTAAGATGTTCCCAAGATGCTCCACCCAATCTCACTTGTTCTCACTCCAGGCATGAGAGAGACACATTACTGGTCTAGCCTGACTCCACTGAAAGAGTATAAATGAAAGCAACAACTTATCCATCCATCCTGGCTTCATGGATGGATGGATAAGCTGTTGGGATTCTTCATGATTTGGGGACCAATACATATGTGTGACCCAGTATGTATCACACCACCCTCTTGATCCTTGGTTTTTCCCATTTGTAGATGTAACGGTGACCCACTCCTCTCCACCCAAAACAACTTAAAAGAGTTTTCTGTTTGAAGCAAGGGATGGCAATTTGGGATGCTGACCACTCCATCTTCTGATTCCTCGAGACGAGCTCTGAAATGGGCTCTCAGAATGGATAGGAGACTGTGGACCCCAAGATTCCTCAACTCTGAAATCCAAGGAATGGATAGGTCAGGCTGTGTCTGCCTTGTTCATAGCCAAGTTCCTCCTGCTTAGAGCTGTGCTTAGCTCAACAGACAGATGTTGAGCATACAGGTGTTGAGGGAGTCAATTAATTTGATAGTTTTTCTCCTGTGTTGAAGAAGCTCCTGGAAGGATTGTGCCTGAAGACCCATTTGGTGCATGCTGCAGTATACTCCTCAAAAACCCAACTGCCCTGGGAAGAATTAAAACTCAAACATTCCCCTTGGAAGTTCTAAGTTTTGACAAGCAGCAAGATTGAAGATGGGGTTGGAGTGGAGGGTGGGGGATTCGTTTCTCTTTCCAGGCAGCTATCTTTTGAGCCATATCTGGTGATGCCTTCCCTGATTCACCATGGTTCCTGCCTGGTTCCTTTCTTCTGTTTGTGATATCTATAGAACACTGGTAAGCACACGCTTGGAGATTCCCTGGTTTAAAGGTCTATTTCTTCTTTTACCCTCAGAAATCATGGAAATGTCTTAGCCATGCCTAAGACCAGTCTTGACTATCAGCCATGACTTAAATGGTCTGAGTAACCCAGATAGCCTTATAAATGGAGGCACCCTAGAAGAAATGATCTGGTCTCCATGCAGCTGATTCAGGAAACCACAATCTGTCATTTTTCTGTGCAACTAGTTGGGAACCAAGAGGAGATATGGATCCCATTGGCCAGGAGTGTGCTCCAAGAAACACTGTACAAGTTAGTCCCCATATCATCTTGTACACAGGGAAGATGTTCCGAGCCACTCACTTCTCCCTTTTTCCAGAGAGCTCTCTATTCCAGGTCCCCAAATGTTGGCTGAACCCTGCTCAAGTTTAGAGAGCACTAGGAGATTGCCACCGTGCCCTCAGCTACTGAGTATTTTTCATCATCTAAACCCACAGTTTCCCCTATGTGTGCCTGCAGCTCAAGCTGGCTGGGCTACTTCAGAACCACAGAAGGGAGGCCTTCCTCAGCCCCACCTTTGCAGATTCTGACCTAAGAGAGTATCCTGGCAGAGGGGTGTGGAGAGAGAGAGAGAGAGAGAGAGAGAGAGAGAGAGAGAGAGAGAGAGGCAGAGAGACAGAGAGAATATGTGTGTATTTTGTGTATGCATTGTGGTGTGTGTGTGTACGTGTATATTTTAAGTTATGATTTTGGTGTGTGCATGTGGTGTGTGTGGGGTGGGGAGGTGTAGGTGCCATGGGGCAGGTGTGGAGGTCACAGGACATCTTGTAGGAGTCAGTCCTCTTCTTCTACCATGTGAGTCCCTGGAATTGAACTCACGTCATCAGACTTGGTGGTAGGCACCTTTACCCACTGAGAGCCATCCTGCTGGACACAGCTTCTATGTTTATGGAAAGCTCTGCAGGGGATCCCCATGCCCAGCCATGGGTGGGAACCAGTGGCAACAAGCTAAGCAGCTCACTTTACGCCACCTGCTCTGCCTTGCGTACCCCTGGACGTCGGATCTGCTGTTGGGGACTCTCCTGTTCCTATTTTTATGTCGTCTTGAACTTCCCTCAAGGATATCTCCTAAAACCCCATAGCTCTTTTCCTGTTTTGCTTCTCAGATTCCTTAAATTATTTCCCTTTTTTAAAGAACAGACCCCACCCCAAATTCCAAGTTACCTAGTGCTATATAGAAAGGTATGAACACCCCAGGACAGCATCCTCGGGGAAAAAGGGCTTTAAATACAAACCAAAGACACCTAGATCGTCACCCATCACCCTCCCCACCCCAGTGACTATTTCTGGCAGCTCCTTCCACACTTCCGATCTTGTTTGCCTCTCCTATCAAGCCCCTCCTCTCTGTTTCTTCACCTCCATTTTTGGATCAATTAACAGGAACACATGCAGCTTTATCTCGGGGCTTTGGAAATCCACCAGCAACGCCCAGCACCTCTGTAGCCAGGTAACTGGAAAGTGTCGGTTCTGAGCAAGTGCACCAGGAGTTTGGTGGCATACAGAATGTGGAGCCCGGGGCTCCCCCATTGGGGAAGTAACACCCAAGATTCCCAAAGTCATGGGAAGAGAGGCGCCTGAAGGTGATTTTGCACAGGCACAAAAGGAGGAGGGTTCGGAGGCCTCCATAGTCAGTGCAGCTGGCCAGTCTCCCTCTGTCCTTGCAGAAGCAGCCTACTTAGAAAGGAGAGAAAGGGGAAGGGGGGACGAGAAGGGAGGTTTCACCGGAGACAGAGGCACTGTGCACAAAGCCTGAGGTATCCCCATGTTTTTTTTTTTTTTCGGCGGCTCCCACCGGGTCACCACAGTGGTGACGGTTGTGACAGCGATGACAGCGGACAGGTTTGTAGCAAACGTCACACGCCTTCTCAAGCCACACCTGGCTTCCGTGCTCCGTCTACATCTCCTCTTCATCACAGCTGTGACACAGGCCCTCTGTTACCGTAGCTGGATTTCAGATGCCATGGGAGATGTCAGAAACGTGGGGAAGCTCCCCACCCCCGGCTGGAGGGTGGAGGAGCCAGGCCATTCCGAGACTGAGCCTGGAGCCTGATGCTTAAACACCAGGTTGCTCTACCGTGCTTCTAGGCTGTGTCCTTCCCTTGAACATCCCTGATGCACATCTGCTGTATATGGTGTGAGCCACCAGGAGCTCAAGGAGCTGGCAGTGAGCTGGGGAGATGGGATTGAGTAAGAATGAATGGTGTCGTCCTGCCATGCCAGGCAGAATACTAACAGATGGATGCAGGGCCTCACTTAAGCCTCCCCAGCTTCTCCATATCCCCCTTAGCCCCTGCCCCCGTGGTACAGGTAGGTGAGGTCTGGAGAGATTAAGTCACATGCCTGAGTTTACACACGTGTGTGGGTGGAGGAGGTGAGAGTCAGTGTGTAGGCTTTTCATCTTCAAAAGCCCCCATTCCGATCTGATAGACTCACAGGAAAGTTAAAAACCACACAGGGGTTATTCCGGCAAAGTATATGGTAAAAGCACTGTGTTTCCAAATATTATTTTTATGACTGTTTGTTGAGCATCTATGGTGACATTAATGCTAACTGCCAACTCCACAGAAGCTGGGATCGCTTGAGATATGGACTCCCAGGCACACCTACCTGTCGGGGAATCATGTAGATTAAGGTTAACCTCTGAGAAAGTCTGTGAGGGATTGTCTCGTTAATGGATATGGGAAGAGCTATTTAAATGGTGGGCCCTGTCATCCCCTGGCCAGGAGATCCTGGTTTCTCTCAAAATGGAGAAAGGGAGATGACAAAGTAGTGGCATTCATTCCTTTCTGCGTCCTGAGTGCGGATGCCATGTGACCAGCCCACTCAAGCCCCTGCTGTCTTGACTTCCCTGCCAGGACCGACTGGGCCCTTAAGCTGTGTGGTAAAAGAAAACCTTTCGCCTTTAATCATCCTTCTGTCAGAGGATGTTTATCACAGTAACAGGAGCATAAACTAAGAGACCTGCTATGTGTCAAGCATACGTCCCATTAAGAAGTAGGTATTAAACAATGAAGAACACATCTGGTTCTGCACGCCTGAGAGCAGCCATCCATGGAAGACATGGCATCTACGTATGCAACAGAACCATCAAGGAATTCAAACAGGGCAGGTGGAGGTGAGAGAATTGTGATAACAGATTGAAAAGCTGGGGTTTTGCAGAGCCTGGTGTATGGGCATTGTGTTGAGAGACGCAGGAAGCCATTTATGGTTATTGAGCAGGAGCGGGGCATGATCAGGACCACTTTTAGAATGACTCTTCTGGCTTTCGTGTGTGTGTGTGTGTGTGTGTGTGTGTGTGTGTGTG
>CABHPP010149889.1:21230-54687 GCA_902168425.1 Peromyscus attwateri
ACAGATCGTGTGTGTGTGTGTGTGTGTGTGTGTGTGTGTGTGTGTGTGTGTGTGTGTATGTTCAATACCGTAGAGTGCAGAGCACCTCCAACAGGAAGGAGGTAAGAAAGAGACTCTCACATGGATTCTGCGGATGATGGACAGAGAGAGCCTGATGATGTATTTCCGGTAGAAGTTATTACCCAGCCCCACTGGTGCAACCGGTCCAAAGCACACACAGTGAAAGGAGTGGATGGCTTAGCATAAGCGCCTCTCTAAGACCCCCGAGGAAGCCACGTTTCCAGACAAGCACGGTGATTCTCAAGCTGGAGCGTGCATACATGCACCTGCCAGGCCTGTAGGACAGATTGCAGGGCTGATTTGGTATGTCTGGGCTGAGACCCAACAATTTGCATCTCTAACAAGCCTCCAGATGATGCTGATTCTGCAGACGTGGGGAGCACATTTCAGAGCCAATAGCGGAGAGTAAAAGCCATCCGATTTACAGCCATACTCCCTTGAGCTGAACCCGGTTTCTATCCCTATTTAACCTAGTTAGGATGGAATGACCTCCCCAACATCCTTTTGTCTGCAAAACGGGATGGTCACATCAACATTGAGAGTTGGCTGTGTGTTTATAAAAAGTCAGGTAGCAGGCTTATTCCAGTACTTGGCACACACACACACACACACACACACACACACACACACACACAAAGAGAGACTCAGTAAATAACAGTCGCTGTTATTATTATCCAGACAAAAAGCTTGAACTTGCACTTGGCCAATAACACATTCGGGTGAAACTAAAAACAGTATCTTAATGAGCACTCACAGCCTGGAGCCTCAAGAGTGAAGTGTAGATGATACTGGTGAATAATAACAAAGTTTGGTCGCACATATGGAGGGGTCAGATTTGTCGAGCAAGACATCAAAGGCAGACAGGAATTGGAGGCTACTACTTTACAGTTGCTAAATCAGCGTGTCCCTTTGATCCATCCATTAAGTAGGAAATATTTTCTATAATTCATCCATCCTGTTTTTCAACCTATCTCCCCATCTCCCTATTTACCCAATTACTCTCCCACCTACCAATAAATCCATCAATCCATCCATACACAAACACATCCCTTTTCCTACCCATCCATCTTCTCTCCTACCCATCCATGCATTCCTCTGTCTACCCTCCCACTTATCTATATGTTTACTCGTTCATCCATCTATACTGCCACCTATCTATAAGTCCATCCATCCATCCATCCATCCACCCATCCATCCATCCATCCATCCATCCATTCATCCATCCATCTATCCATTCATCCACCCACTACCCACCTACTTGTAAATCCACACATACATATATCTATTCATATATACATGCATCCACCATTTCACATACCCATCCATTTATCCATCCCATCCTCACAACTGCTCATCCATCTACCTATCCATCCACCCACTCTTCCTGTCATCCATGCCTTCATACATCCCATCCATCTATCTATCCGTCCATCCATCCATCCACCCATCCATTCACCATTTCATCTACCCACCCATCAACTCATCCACCTTCTCACCCATACATCTGTCAATCCACCCACATAACCCAGGATTTTTCTAAGCTTTACTCTTGACTCTAAACTACCTTAGGGTACAAGGGTGTTCAATGGCAAAAAAATCTCCAGTCAAGTAGATCTAGCATTTGAATCCTCTGACATGCAAGTTGTCTGATGTTTCCACTTTCCAGCCAAGGGATCTAATTATCTCAGAACTATTCACACCTTTCACAGAAGTGGGCAGAGAGCAAATCAGAACAGTGCATCCTGAACCAAAACAACAGCCAGAGAAGAGAGGTGGTTAGGAGTTGAGGCTCTGGCACCAGCCAGATCTGACATAGCATCTTGACTGATGGTTAAACCAGGCTTCAGTGAGTGGCGTTGGATGAGTAGCCTTGCTGTGGGATGGTCTATGTGTCAAATTGCTCTGATTGGTCAATAAATAAAACACTGATTGGCCAGTGGCCAGGCAGGAAGTATAGGCGGGACTAACAGAGAGGAGAATTGAGAGAACAGGAAGGTGGGAGGAGACACTGCCAGCTGCCACCATGACAAGCAGCATGTGAAGACGCTGGTAAGCCATGAGCCATGTGGCAAGGTATAGATTTATAGAAATGGGTTAATTTAAGATATAAGAACAGTTAGCAAGAAGCCTGCCACGGCCATACAGTTTGTAAGCAATATAAGTCTCTGTGTTTACTTGGTTGTGTCTGAGTGGCTGTGGGGCTGGCAGGTGACAGATTTGTCCTGACTGTGGGCCAGGCAGGAAAACTCTAGCTACATAGCCTACTTCTATGAGTCTCAGTTTCCATTTTTCAGAAGATGAGAATGTTAGTAATAACACCTCATTGACAGTTGTGAGATAATACTTAGTATATATATATATATTTTTCTACATACCCAATGTGTGTGTGTGTGTGTGTGTGTGTGTGTAAACACATATATAAAGGAGTTGGAATGATTCTTGGTATATTAGGTAAGTGTCGAATAACCATCACCTGATACTGAGGTAGAGAACTGGATTGCCAACAGGACAATTTTTTCAGGTCCTGTTCAGCTAAAACCAAACTTTGCTGATATTTTCCTTGAGAATATGTGCCTAAAAGGAGATGAGGAAAAAAATCCTTACTTTTTAATTGGCTGCACCTTTCTGCCACATAGATTGAGTGTGAGGATCGAGGGAAGAGAAGTATTTACCAGCATGTGTATAAGCTACCTTCTGATTTTCAAAGTACATTTATAGCTTGCCTCTTGTTTTATCCTGACAAAACACCATGCTTTAAATAAGCAAGTTTTTATTAGCTTCCTTTTAAAAGAAAGAAAGAATCCCAAGAAGGTTGAGGGGCTTCTCTCAGGTCACAGAAGTAAATGGCAATGCAATGTGCAGTGACTGGTTATTTTTGTCCGTTGCAACCCCCCCCCCCACTACACTACATAACAACCTAAACTCAATTTCTTGGTTTCCTCACTTTTAATAAGTAGGAAACCAGAAAACTTTGGCTGACTTCTCTGACTGTTCATACTCTTCAGTGCCACAACTGACAAAAATATGTATACGCTGAGGTTTGGGGCTATTGTAAATTATGAATGACAATCTCTTTAGTGTGTCAAATCCATCCCTTTGTTTGAAACATTCCTTTTGGCATTGGCAACAGCACTGAAGTAAATAGTTTATTTGCCAATAACATAGCTTGTTAAATTTTAATCAAATAGAGTATTGTAAGCACGTAGTTACTAAGATATACCCCTTGGGAATGAGGGAGATCGCTTTAGAAATGAATTAATAATGGGGCCTTTGGAAGCCAAAATGAAATGGCCAATGGAGCCTTGATGTGAATTAGTACCATTTTAGTTGCAAATTAGTGGAGTTGGTCTCACCCTGTTCCTATTAAAATTTCCTTGCTAATTATTTTTGTAAGATAATAAGACCAACCAGATGTGTGGCATTTCTCTGCTGCCTTTTCCCTGAAACGCTTGAGCCTTTCTTGTGTTTTAAGCATGCAACCCAACATCCCAGCGCAATAGAGGTGCTACAGTGGCCGTGAGGAAAGTATGAGTATAGTTAGTTAATCCACATGATGCTTCTCCTACCAGGCACACAGTAGGATTGCCTTCAAGCCACCCAGAGACTATGACATTCTTTAACTAACGAAATGGAGATGTAACCAATATGTGTAAATTCTGGATGAAAGATTTAAAGGCAAGTGTGTGATCAGCCATTTTCTCTGCCCCATTGTCTAGTAACTGCCTAGAGGTTGAGGTTCAGTCAGTCTGGACCCTTCAACAACAGACAATATAAAGCAGAGCCTGTGTTCAGTCTGTGATGGACACAAAGAACCAGCAGGCAATGAAACTGTTGCTAGTTTAAGTCTCTGATGTTTGGGGGGCTGGCTGTTACTGCAGCAAGCCAAGTCTATCCATGCAAACACACAGGGTATAGTCGTATGCACATATTACCAGGTTGTCACGTTTAAAACAACCACCAGGTTAAGGCTGGAACTTCTGGCTGTGGGACCTGAGCTGGTGACTTGCTCCCCTTAGCCTGTCAGATTGATGAGTGCTTGTGAGAGCCTAGTAACTGTCTTCTTGTCTTGTGCTTCCTGTGTGTGTGTGTGTGTGTGTGTGTGTGTGTGTGTCTGTGTATATGTGTATGTGTGTGTCTGTGTATGTCTCTCTCTCTCTCTCTCTCTCTCTCTCTCTCTCTCTCTCTCTCTGTGTGTGTGTGTGTGTGTGTGTGTGTGTGTGTGTGTGTTTGCATGTGGAAGCCAGAGGTCAACCTCACATGTTGCTCCTTAGGAGTTTTCCATCTTATTTTTTGAGACAGGGTCTCTCCCTAAGTTAAGAGCTCACTACTGAGGCCAAACAGGCTGGCCAGCAAGCCCCAGAGACCCTCCCATCTTTGTTCCCACTGTGCTGGGTTTATGAGCATGCACCACTGTGCCTGGCTTCCTCTAAGGATGATGGGGATGGAATCTGAGTCCTTGTGGTTTTCCAACTGAGCCATCTCCACAGAACTTCATATTGTTTATTATTTTTTAATACTTTAAAATATAATTATATTATATTTATTATTATGTAAAATATTATTGTATTCTCTAAATGAGTTATTTAAAAATCTGGGACCTTATCCTTTGGAGTGAAGTGGCTGGTCTGGTGTTGATGATAATGGGGGCGGGAACCTCACTGATGATGCTGACATCTACCCAGGGCTCCTAGTGAGCCTAGCTAGCCCTATGCTAAATAATTCAACAAAAATATTCCGTTCAGTTCTGATGCTAAGGCAAAACTGGAGTTGTCTCAGTGTTGAAACCATTAAGAAATTGGAGCCGTGAATGAGGTAAGACAATGTGCAGAGCTGTTAATATGTGGCTGAATCAGAATTCACCCCCAATACATCCATCCTATATGCTCTTAACAGAGTCAGAGATTCTGCCTCCA
The DNA here is from genome assembly GCA_902168425.1 of Peromyscus attwateri. Taxonomy (NCBI): domain Eukaryota; kingdom Metazoa; phylum Chordata; class Mammalia; order Rodentia; family Cricetidae; genus Peromyscus; species Peromyscus attwateri. The sequence goes on from CABHPP010149889.1 coordinate 26,204, forward strand.
AGGGAAGTGAGCAATGTTTTGAGACATCCTGTATGGTATGACAGGCATATAGAGGCTACAGACCCCAGACGCTCTAGATTGCCTTATACTCACATGATGACACCCCCCCCCAAGTGATAAATTATCCAGCCCCCAAATCCAGAAGTGCCATTAAACCTTGTGTGTGCCTGTGAGGCTCTTAGCCAGTTTATAATCCAAAGCTTCGTGACTACCATGCCACCTTGCCTGGGAGACTGTCCGAAATAAATTAATGCATTCCAAGTCGATCAAGTTCTACAAGAGAGTCTTGCACTCGGCTTCTCAGCAGCACACACTTCTCAAGGTGAGAGACACTTGGAAAGTGATGTAGCCCTGGAAATGTAACAGGTACGGATGGCTACAGTTGCAGCCCATCTTGCTCTGGCCATCGTCCCCATAGCTTGAGCCCCTGTCCACGGTGCTGAACCAGCTCTCAGGGGCAGGAATCAGCACAGCCCAGTGGGCGCCCATGCCAGTCTTGCTCACACACCAAGTTCACTCACAGTGAAACACCTTTCCTCATCTCTAACCTCCACCTCTCAAGGACACTCTGCCCCCACCCTTGGAACGGGCTAATTAACATGCAGGAAGCGTTGCTATTTTTGTGTCCATCTTGAAAGGATTTGTGGCCTGAGGCTTGACAAGGCGGCTGTTGTTTCCTTACATTATACATTCCCTCAACCTTCAAGGTCTTTTTTGTTACTGAGTGCACAGTCTGCATCATGTGCCTGCACAAGCACACACACACACACACACACACACACACACTTCAAGAAGACAATAGCCAAACTCAGAAGAGATTGGGACACAATCTATCTTAAAGGATGAAGAGGGAAAACGGTATAGCATGGGGCTCCATTCTTCTTTTAGTTAATGAATTAATGGATTAATGGACTGAGTTAATGTATGTTCATGATGTGGTGTGTACTATGGTATTTTTATGGTGAATCTATGTGACACGGGTTGTCTTCCTCTGTCACACTGCACCTTGTTTTCTTGAGGTAGGGTCTCTCACTGAACCCAAAACTTCCCATTTCAGGCAGGCTGGTTGGCCAGCAAGCTTCTAAGATCTGTCTCTGCTCCCCAAGGTAGGCATTATAGGCGTGTGAGACTATGCCTGGCTTTAATGTGGGTGCTGGGGATTTGAACCTCATGCTTGTACGGCAAGCACTCTTACCCACAGATCCATCTCCCCAGCTTTAGACCCCTATCCTTAAAGCAAAATCACCAAATGACCAGATGATTGGCAGGTGAGGATTATGTTCCTCCCTCCCACCTCACAGGATGAGTTAAGCTGATAAGGGGTGTGATGAGAGGAGGAGCAAGCTGATCTCACACGGGAAGCCTGTTTATAGAGGTCACGGTGTCCTTCAGGAATGTTCAGTGTAAAGTGTGGTAGAGGTGGCACACTGGGAGTGTCTCCAAGGCTGAGGGCAGAACGAGTATCTGATTGCTACAAACTGAAGTGCCTGCTATTATTCTCATGCTTCTTTGAGTCCTGCTTGGGAGGAAAGCTGGCCAAAGAAGTTATTGATAATGAAGGATGTCTCCCAATTCCTGCAGGAACACTTGATACAGACTGACCCTAGGGGACGGAAAATAAAGACGTGTGTGTGTATGTGTGTGTGTGTCTGTGTGTGTGTGTGTGTCTGTGTCTGTGTCTGTGTGTATGTGTGATGACATATACAAACTATTATTTGTTAAGCATTTAAGAATGCTTGCACGGATACACACGAAGATGCTCATGGGCATATTCTCCATTGTGGGGTTGGGGGTGACGTAGCATCCACTTCTCCTTTAGATCTGAATTTCCTTTATTCCACTTTTGTGTGTCTGCCTACTGAAGTGGATAATTCTAAGTAAAGGAAACCTTTGCGTGTCATCCCGTTTTGATGAGCAAGTTCTTTCCAGGCCCTCCTCTCCCTGAACAGTACTTTGATCTTCGATACACGCTCTGCTCACAGGACACCGACTGTTGAGGAGCCCTCCAACGGGTTCATGTCACAAATGGAGAAACTGGGACTTAAAAAAAAAAAAGTGAAATCCTCACAAAGTCACGCGGCATTCGGGATGCGGTCTTGAGCAGACTCCACGACTCCCACTCTAGAGGTCACTCTCTGTGCAGCTAACCATGATTGGTTACTCAGCACCCAGGGGGTGGGATTGGCTTGAGGTATGTGCCAATCAGCACAGGTCTCCTGACACTTGACACATGAAGGAGCCTGAACCTTTTCTCCTTTCCCAGAGATTCTGGGCACTTCAGTCATAGAATCTGGACTCCTCTGGTAACGGGCCATCCTGGGGTAATGGAATCTGCCTTGATAGCAAATAAACATCTGCGCAGTAGAAAGACGTAAGAAAGAGGTCAAGAGCCCCCAACACAAGACACAAAGATGGTACGACTGTCTGATATCCTTTGTGCCCCTGTTGCCTCTAAGAAATATATAACCTCCTCATGTTGCACCTGGGGACTGAGACCCTCATGTCTGCCATACTCCCTTCCAATTCCTGTCTTCCACTTTCAGTATGGTCAGGGTGACATTTCCCAACATGGGACATCTCTTTTCTCACCCCAGTCTTTACACATACTGGGGACACTCTCCATTTATCCTACTCTTTCATCTCATGATTTATCATAACCACCATCTCCTCCATAAGCTGCTCTTATGTCTTTAAAGTCACAGCTACTGTTGCCTCATCGCCTGGGGAGAGATGGGTACAAAGGGAAGTCTGTATCTAGTATGTCTAGCTAGCTCAGCGCCTGCTGCAAAAGATGAGGGGTGTGAATGAAAGAATCAGGAATGAATGAACAAAGAAAAAAAAACACTACGCCAAGCCTCTTCACCAGTTGGCAAGGGGGTGAGTGTGAAGTTGAAGACGAGGGTGTTGAACAAAGAAGGGGACATTTAAATGGCAGGCTAAAGCCAAGGCCAGAGCAGAAGCAGCTTCAAGACGGAAGAGTCCCTGTGAAACCCGGACGTCTGATCTGTTGTTCTGTGGCCTTGAGTTGGCTCTGCATGGTTGAGAGCAGGGCAGAATAGCTTCGGTCTAGGGAGAGGTCACTGCAGGAGCTGAAGGCAGCACTCTTCCCTCGATTTGCCAAGGTGGGATGACTCCTCAAAGCCTCTCCACTGGAGAGATTATAGGACCCTAGCCCAATGTGGCTGCTATGGGTAGGGACCTCCTTAGGGAAAGTGAAGGGTGAAGGGAGGGTGGGTTCTTGGATAAAGAGGGTGGATGGAAAGAGGGTGGTGTGGATTGAGGTGGGCGAGTGTGCTCCTGGGTGTCTCCAACTCCAAGGGGAAAAAGCATACAGGAGGGAAAGATTTCTGTCAGTAGTTTATATATTTCCAAAGGATGTTCCTTCCTCCAGAGAAGAGCTGGTGACCAGTGGGTTGTGAACTTGTAGTTTTGGCTCCGACTGCCTGACTTCTAACTCTAGCTTTTCACCCACCAACCGAGTGACCTGGGAATGTTATTTAGTTTCTTAAGCCCCCATCTAGCCCTCTGTAAGAGTTATAAATCCTATGCCAGGCTTAAGAGGTGTCCATTTTACTGACATGATAGTTAAAAATGATGTGGATATTCCACAGAACACAGTGCCTGGGACTCGATACGGGTTCAGTAGGGAGTGATTAGTGTTAATACTTACTGTTCGTTCATGACTAGTTTGTTGTTAGTGTTTGTTGAGAGCTGGGGAATGTAACTCAGCTGGAAATGTGCTTGCCTGGCTTGCCCCCCACCCCTGCCCTGGGTATTATCCCCACACTACACAAAGCTGGAGTGGTAGCACACGCCTGTAATCCTCACACCCGTGAGGTGGAGGCAGGAGGCTCAGAAAGCTCAAGGCCATCCTCAGCTACACAGCAAACTCAAGGCTAGCCTGGCTTACATGAGACCATGCCTATAAACAAACAAAGAAAGAGAAAATAAATTTAGCATGATCGGTGGCTTAAGCGTGGCTTACCTGTTGACTTCTGGTGGCCCCTCAAATGTCCTATATACTAAAGAAGTGTGGTTCATGTGAACCAACAGACAAACAGGAAACCGGGGACATGTGTGCTCCATGGTCTGTGCTTACTACGAAGCTACAAACGTTGAACCATCTCTTCCCTTTGTTTGGAACACCATTTGCAATACTATTCCCCCCCCCCCCCCCCCCCGTGACTGCCCACACTTGTTAAGAATCAGCCTAAAGGCTTGATTTTCTAGGAAAAAAAAAAAACAAAAACCCAAGCATCACCAAGGTTTTGCATCTTTGCTTCAAAAGCAGCTGGGAGAGACACAAAACATGAAAACTAAGGAGTCAAGACCTGGATTTTTCAGTTCCGTTATGTTGCGAGGAGCCTTGGAGTGACCTTGGGGAACCCCTGGGTGCTTTGTGTCTAAAGATGAGGCAAATGGGAGGGGTGCTGCTCCCGAGTGTGAGCAGGCTGTCTCCTGCTCACTGCTGTGGATCCGCCTTTTCTGCAGAAGTGTGTATTGAGTGCCTCTTCTGGAGCAGGAACCATAGTGGGTTGTAGATAAATCTTAGTAAACACGACCAACAATAGATGTCACAATTCAGCGTGGGAGGCAGACATTAAAGAAGTAAGTGTCGCGAAGAAGATACGGAATTACGATCCGTGATACGTGCAGCGAAGAAGGGGTGGAAACACACCCAGGAGGGGCTTCCTGGGAATCCGAACAGCGGGAAGGAACAGCCCTTCAGAAACGGGTTAAGGAAAGTACCAGGGCCCTGCAGAGCAGCCTGTGCAAAGGCAGGAAGGCAGGGCAGAGAGCTTAGCTGGTTTCGAGAATTAAAGAAACCAAGGAGAGAGGAGGAAAAGGAGAGGAGAGGACAATAAGGTCAGTGGAGTGGCCAGGGGCCAGCTCCTCCAAGACTAGCAGACCATAGTAAGTGGGGGACCCCACGTGAGAGCAGAAGAGGGCTCCTTTAACAAACCATGACACCCCAGAGGCGTGCCAATGACTCTCACTCTGTCACTAGCCTCTTGGTTTCCCCCATCCACGATATAAGACAGCATCATTTACCGACCACCCCATACCCAGGTCTAAAGATGGTGGCATCTCCTTGCAAGTAACATCTCTGCACAACTGTGTAGTATACCTGGGCTTCGCTGCGGCTGCACCACCAGGCACCACCATGGGCCATGGTCGTGCCAGCGCTCAGACAAAGCTGAGCTGTTATCAAAGGGGAGGGAGCTTCCTGCAGGCTGTACAGAGCCATGATGCATGAGGCTATTCCGGGCCTGGTGGGAGGGAGGTTGGGGGGGGGGGGGAGTCGGCCGGAAGAAGAGTTATTTCAGGACGTATCGGCCAGCAATTTGTAGCCTGGGTGAATAGAGCAGATCTGAATAGACAAGAGAGTCAGAAACCCTGCAGCTTCTGGAAGCTATGGGATGTCCCCAGATAGCCCCAGATGAAAAGGTGGCTCTGCTGTAAGTGTGACCACATGGGTCCTGGAAGCAGAAGGTATAGCATCTGCACCTGCTGTGTGACCCTGGGTAGGTGCCTGCCAGGTCACAGGTCCATGGCCAAACACCTTACACACATCCCTCCCAATAATCTCATCATGGCTGTGGTGAGGTCAATGAAGAAGCTGATGCTCGGAGAGGTTGAGTGGGTTACTAGTGTCCGGCAGGTGTGAGAGTCAGGATGGGCGTGTCAACTCGACTCTCTGCAGACACCAGGCCATTTGTCTTGTGTTTTACTCACTTCCTTATATCATGCGCGACAGAGCCAGGCCATGGGGACAACCAGATGATGCAGTGCATATAACACCCAGCTCGGCGACACCGAGGCTGCTCTAGCCCACAGCACAGCCAGATTTTATTCTTAGTATGTGGAGGTGAGTGACCAAGTCAGGCCTTAAGTTTAGCTGGGAGGGACTGGCTAAATTTCGATTTTAAAAGCATCTGTAGTCACTTGGACAAGAATCCTGGACCAAAAGGTGTGCATCTGCAGATGCCTAGAACAGGACGAAGAGCTACAATGTTAGTTCAACTTGTAAATGATACTCTGAACTGTGATCTTTACAACGGTCCCATCAAAGATCTGGGATGAAGCTAACGCTTCATGCTGCACCCAAGACACTGATACTCTAGTTCCAGGACTTCTGTTGTCACAGAAGAGTGGTGAGGGGTGACAGAGGATGCCTACTTCCTCCTGACATCTGCCCCTAGTCTCTGTCCCTTCTCAGTGAAGAGTATAAAGATGTCTTCATGGTGGCCAGAGTCCCCACTGCTGGGCATCCCTTCTCTCCTGTAGGGATGAGCGCTAGACTCTTCCAGTCTCTGCGCATCTGGCTCAGATGGGAGGAGCCGCCCTCCCATGCCTATGAACACAGAGTCTGGTCCTGGCCACAGTGACAGGTTCATAGGCAGGCGCTTCAGCCAATGAGGTCAGGCAGAGGGAAGGGAGGGGAGTTCTTTGGCTGGAGGCTAGTACAAAGGAGGAGAGTATGGAGCTCTGGAAACCTTCTTGTCACCAAAGTTTAGGGGGAGGGATTCCCCTGAGGATGGCACCAGTGCCATAGAGAGTGGTGTTGAGAAATGGACAGCATTGCATAAGCTCCTGGATCCAGCTGGACCTGAAGCCATTTAACTTCTCTCACACAAGAATCCACATAGTCTCTTGATTACTGAAGCCACCTTGTGCGGTTGTGTGTGTAGTGTGTGTGGTTGTGTGTGTAGTATGTGTGCATTGTGTGCGTGTTGTGTGTGTAGTGTGTGTGAATGTATGTGTGTGTGTGTGTGTGTGTGTGTGCGCGCGCGTATGCGCATGAGCATATAGAAGCCAGACATTGAACTCCGATACCTTCTTTGGTCACTTCTGTACCTTATTTTCTGGCACACAGTCTGCCACTAAATTGGCTGGACTGACTGACCAAGAAGCCTTGGAGACTGCTCCATCTCTGTAGCTCCATGTTGGGATGTCAGGCATGAGCTGCCATACCCGGCTCTTTATGTGAGTGCTGGACATCCACACTAGGGCACTCTGCTGACATCCCCCCAGACCCTAACCTACAGGCTCTCACTGAACAAACTGCCATCATCATCATCAATAACTAGACTCTACTCTAGGTTCAGGGAGTATGAGAGCCTGCTGTGCTGGAGAGCAGCTTGGAGATGGGTGTGGGAGTCTGGTGGCCTGGGTCTGTGGCTTGCCTGAGATTCTTGGTGAGTTATTCCACCTCCCCGTGTCTTTTGTGGTGCTGAAACAACAACCCATGTGTCGTTGGACCAAGGGGAACTTCAAACGAGATCATACATGCCTAAGGCTGTAACTGCTGACAGTAGGAACTCAGGGGGTATGCCTGCTCACAAACAAGCTATTTTCCCCCAATTTGGGGCTCTCTGAGGCACCATGTGTGCAAATGGATATGCTCGTTATAAAACAGACAGAAGGAGAATGGCCATTTGTTTAACCTTTGCTGTGGGTCTTGTATGATCACCTCACATCCACTATGTACAGCGAGACATTCATTGTCCCCACTGATTGACTACAAACCCAAGACTGGCAGAGGCCAGGAGTGTTCAAGACAACGCAACCCAGACCTTTCCACACCACACCACCCCTCTCCTTCCTTCCCTGGCCTTAGCCACTCACAGGCCTAGCTCACTTCCGGTCTGTGTAAGCATGAATTTCCCATAGCACCACTTGCTTAGCATTAGTCTTGAGGTTAATTTGCTTTTTGACCTAAGAGATTTAATTAAAGAGGAAACTTCTTACCACAATTGTAAATGGAAAGTGAGTCCCCTTTCCACACCGGGGGGGGGGGGGAAGATAGCCTTCAAAAACAGATAGGACAGAAACAAGGGGGCATTATTAAATTCCAGCTCCAGCCACTACCTGCCCCAGGCTCGGGCCTGACACCTGCTCTCCCTTTTGTTAATAAAAGACTAGCAGGTGTTGAGAGGCATTAACAGCAGAAATGGAGCGAACTCCACCAACCAGAAAAGTGAACCAAAATGGAACTCGCTTCCTCACCCACAGTCCCTTGGTGGTCTTATTTGCATTTATGGAGCCACCTAAAATCTCTCAGTCTGCACAGTAAGCCCCAAACTTTGGAAAATACCGAGTCCCAAATTTGTTTGTTATCTTGGGATTCTCTCTTTCTGTACTCTTTCTCCCTCTCCCTCTCCTCCCTGCTGTTCTTGACATCCTAGAGATTCCCTATGTTGGGACTTGGTTGGGATTAAGCTGAATAGACACACACACACACACACACACACACACACACGGGGCGGGGGGAAGAATGGGGCAGGACAGAGGGAGGGAGAGAGAGAGAGAGAGAGAGATCATGTGGGTCTTCCCCTAGGTGAGTCCAGGAAACCCTGAACTACACTCTCACATAGATACTTAATTGTCACCAGACAGACACATTGGAAAGCGAGAAACTCATTGCCGGTCCCTCTCTCCTGGGTGAGTCAGCTCCCATCCCCTGCTCCACAGGAGCTATCTGTATCCACACAACAAGAGCAGCCTCAGTTGTCATGGTGATTCCTCTAAACAAGGTAGGTGATGTAATTCTCCTTGGGAGTGTGGTATCAAGCAGGAGAACTGAGCACACACTGCACGTTTTTTTGACTCCTGAAGAGAAAGACGTGCAACGTGCACCGATCCTAACAGTTCCCCAGGAGCCAGGAAGAGGAAAAGCATGCACACTCACAGGCCAAGCTCTGAAATGGGATGTGCTAATGTACGGCTATGGATAACTCACTTGGTCCAAAGCCAGGCACCCAATCTGTCCCTCCCCAACACCATACCTTGATTCTGGTCATCTAGATGTCCTAAAAGTACAGAGAGACCTGGAGGGACAGAGGGAGCATTAGACACGCAGATTACATCCCATGTCAAGGATGCTGACCATTTGACTCACTCGCTCGGGACAATATCCCAGTACCGGTACTTAAAAATATTTAGTGATCCAATCATGCCAGAAGGATTTGGGTAAGGATCAACACTCATATGCTCACTCTCTGGGGCATATTGTTCACAGATGAGCAGTACAAGATTGGTCTGTAGAACATGGCTTCTAATTGGAACAAAGGGCATTAATAACAATGGTAGTTACATTACTACTTATTGTATGCTAAATTGTGCCCTCCATATTACTACAGTCCTGTCTCAGTATATGAGTATATTTGAAAATAAGACCATGCTGTTATTGAGGAAGACTGTGGTCCAGTATGACAGATGTTCTGATAAGAAGTGTATATTGAGGATAGATACTCATGAGTTTGCATGAGGACATGAAGGACAGCAGCATCTATAAGCCCAGGAAAAGGCCCCGAAGATGCCAGATGCACCAGCATCTGGTCTTAGACATCTAGGCTCAGGAACAACTAGAAGACACCTTTGCACATAGCTTGTGGTGTTTTGTTATGGCAACCTAGGGTGGGGTGGGCTGGACTGGGTTGAGGACGCCTAGAGAATTGACAAAGCACACTTCCAAGTGTGTTATCCAAGTGTTTCCATGAAAGACTGGTGTTGGGTCAGAGAACTAACTGAGAGGGGAAGACTTGCCCTCGATGTGGGTGGCACCATCCGGTCACTTGGGAGTCTGGAACCTCACTCCAACCCTTCCTTCTGTCGCCGCTGCTCTGGAATGCCACACTCCAGGGCCTTTGGCCCTTGGACTCTGGGATTCACACAATGCCACCCCCTTCCCAAGACCAAAGGTCTTTGATGTTGTACAGCTGTGCTCTTTGTCCCTGGTCCTGAAGACACTGGCTTCTTGAACCAAGTCCTTCCTTCTGGTTTTCCAGCGTAAAGATGGTGGCCATATAACTCCTCAATTCCTGTGATTGTGTGAGCTGATTCCCTAACAAGTTCACACACATGCATATATATGTACATATCCACAAATAATCCAGTCTTACTATCTCAACAGAATACACATATATAGAATATTTATCCAATTAGGTATGGATTTGACCTATATACAACACTACCATTGAAAACATTTAACTCACATCAGGCTCCTGTACTAAGCACTTTACATATAGTATCTTATTTTTTTACCCCAAACCCCTTCACTCTGTTCTCCATCCCACTGCCAGAGAGGACCTTTCTTATGAAGGTCATTTCACATCATTCTTCTTCTAAAACCTGGGCTCCCCAGGTCAGAGTATAAATTAAAACCCCAATGCATTGCCCCAAATAAGGTTTAAAAGAAAATCCCTGCACAAGTTGGCTTTTTACCTAGGTGTCTTCTGTAGTCATTTCTCTTTCAAACTTTCTAGTAGAATGACGCTTCTCCAGTGAGGTCCTCTTCAAGCACCAGGTATAAAGGGTAACTGAGAATTCCCTCAATGCCAGTCTTTCCTCAACCTTTACCATGGTCAGATCTTCTCCCAAGTTGGGCTCTCTCAACCATATTTTGCCTTCACCCAAGTATCTATCCATAGCCTTCACCCTCCCATTGAAATGTAAGCCCCACGAGGGAAAAGATGCTCTCATAGTTGTTGCTATCCATCTATCACCTTGACAGTGCCTGGCACACAGTAGGTACTCACTTGATAGTTCCAGAATGATTGTTTTAGTCCTAGGACCTCTTTATGCAACTGCTATTGTTATTTCTACTCTCATAGTACAAGTAAGGAAGCCAGAATGTGGAGAAGTTAATTCGCAGACAAATGAGAGTTGATGGTGGGATTGAAGACCAGTTCTCTTTGCCCCCAGCTTCCATGTTCTTAGATACCAGGAGAGACTCAGACACTAAATCAAATTCAACATGAAACACCGTGTCACTGGAATTACAGGTTTTTCAAGGGAGACTGAGTAACAGAAAGTTCAGTTACCATGGCAGAATTAAAAACAAATATACAAACAACAACAGCAACAAAATCAGCAACATCCAAGGCGCCCAGTGAGACCTGGATCATATCATGCTTTTGTTGTAAACCCACTGTGTGTCATTGGTCAGGTCCCTCCCCTCTCTGGTCCTAAACTGCTTAGTAATGATGCTGAAATCCAACCTTATGAAACTCATTCTTGAGATGTCCCCTAAGCCTGGGTCATCTCACTGAACACATACAATGGTCTTCCCAGGATCTGCGACAGCCCAGGACTCAAAGAAATCAAGTAGCTTGTGCCTCGGCAGTTGGAACTCACATGCAGATGTCCAGCCTTCGTTCGCAGCTCCAGCGTTCCTCCCAGTGCCAAGCTTCTGTGGATGGGTTTCAATGTGGATAGCAACCACGAGATGCCCTGCCATTGGCTGATGGGGCACACGTGACTCTGTCCACCTGGGTGAAGCCAGCCCCGTCTCCACCCCTCTCACTCCTGAGAACCAACCAGTCCTGGGATAATTAATGGTGTCCAATGCAGACCTCCTTCCCTCACTGGTGAGTTGTTGGGACTGTTCATTCTTTTCATCCCAAAAAATAATTAGTCCCAATCAAGGCAGAAGCGTTTTCGCAATTCCAGTGGATTAGCTGTGTGTGTTTGTCCCTGACTCCTTGTAGCGCTGAGGAATCAACATGGCAGCACATCCAGCCGATTCCTACCTCCACGTGGAAGAGGCTGAAAGAAGTGGGGTGGAGGCTGGGTCTGTGAGGAGCCGTGACAACGGTCCACAAGTTCCCAGGTCTGGCTGGTCACACTCTGCCCTGTCACTTTCTGTAAAGGAGGCCATGGCTGAAGGTTAAGTCAGAATGAACAAGCCTGCTGGCAGTGGAGAAGGGCTTGAGTGATTCTCATTCTTGGAGAGTCTGACAACATAGGGAGATTCACGAGCAGGGCTTATGGACTCTGGGGAAGCCCTGAGTTTGCACACACCTAGGTTCATAGTCCAGCCTGCTTTATACTGACTGTGTGCACTCAGGGTGTGCCCTATGTCTTTATCCCTGTGTAGCTAAAGTCAGAGATGACTTTAACAACAAGAACGACTGTTTATCCACCTCAGGTGTGGATCAGACCCCATTGCAAACATTTCAGTTGACCATCATGCATAAACCAAGGAAGACGAAGCTAGTTCCACCCCCACCGCGCAGATGAAGTCACCGAGGCTCAAAGACCCCTGAACAGGGCCGGTGTCTGAACCTAGGTATTCTGGTTTATGCAGTTCACATTGACTCATAACCGCAGGGCTGCACTCACTTCTCAGACCCTAGCAACGGATCAAACAACTCCACGGGATGTCTTGACTTTTTCCCGTGCATGTACGTTACATGCTTGTGTCTGCAAACACACTCATTGGTGCTTGCACACATGGAGGTCACTGGTTGATGTTGGATTTCTTCCTTTACTGTACTCACCACCTTACTTATTTATTTTTTAGAGAAGGTCTCTCCCTGAACCTAGAACTCAACATTTTGCCTAGACGGGTTGGCCAATGAGCCCCCAGGAAGTGCCTGTCTCTCCTCCTCTCAGAGACGGGGCTTACAGACTTACATCTCGTGGGCTAACTTTCACACGGGTTCTGGGGATCTGAACTCAGGTCCTCATGCTTGCATGGCAAGACACTTTTCCGAGTGAGCCACTTCCCCAGCCCTCAGCCTCCTCTTTCTGCTTGTGTGAACCCAGCGTCTCACATACACCAGGAAAGCACTCTCCCCCTGGGCCACATCCACAGCTTCCATCTTTCACTAACACAAAATGCTATAATTACCAAGCAAGTTGTATGGGGATGTTTTCTTTAGCTATGTCCTGTTTGTTTTGTCGGGTTCCTCACAGCAGCCCTGATATAAGGATGCTCTCAATCAGTGTTTTCCAGAAAATGATGCTCTGAGAGGTGAAAAGACTTGGCCTAGGCTGTGTGTCTGCGTGTAAATCGTGTGCCCACAAACTGCATCATGATATCCACGGAGAGCCTACAGCCGGACCTCTGGGCTTCGATGAGCACATTTGGTAGAGTCGCCTCAGGCTGCCCACATGGCTTTGCCTCTGATTACATCCTCATCCATCTGTGCAAGGAAGACGGTTTGGCTTCAAGTAAAAGCTCTCGACCTTTGGAGTTTGGGGATGCCTCCTCAGCCCTCCGTTCCGAGTCTGCCTCCCAAGATGCCCAGTGGGACTTGCCTCACCAAGCACCCCTGGCATCAGTAAGGCTAGCATCCCTGACATAGACTGAAAGATAACCTGGAAGGTGGTGGGCTCCTAATGCCACCCTCGTATCAGGAATCTAGGCTATGTCTAGACAATGAGTCCACTAAATTGTCAGATGCCCAGGATCCGGCCTGGTGTTCTCAATCTCTCTGTCTCTGTCTCTGACTCTCTCTTCCCCACCCTATGTCTGCTGTCTGCATCTTTTCCTTCTTTCCACCCCACCACGTCTCTCAGCATCTATTGCTGTGTGTCTTTCTGACGTCATTGGTCTCCCAGCTCTCCCTTCCCTACTGCTCCATTTTTCTCCCCCCTCAGCCTCTGCCCACTCTGACCCCCTCTCAGCTTCTCTCTGTCATCCTACGGCCCCTCCGCCCGCTCTTTCTCATTCTCACTTTTATCGTGATCTTTATTTCCCAGCTCTTACCTCCTGCCCACCCCTCTCTTCCCCCCTCTCTTCTTTTTCTCTGACTCCCTTTTCTTCTTCTCCTCCTCCTCCCATCTCCTCTTGTTTAACCCCCCACTTTCTCCTTCCAGATTTGCCATTTGTCGCTGTTTGGAGAGGCTGACGGTGCCCTTCGTGGGCGGTAGATCACACACATCAGAGGTTTGAATCAAATCAAACTGCAACTGAATTACACTAATAAACCAATTAAATGCCATTCAAAAAGTAATTTCCGTAGCATCCCTCATATTTACTGCAAACCCTGTTTGGCTCTTTCTGCCTCCTCCGCCCCCTCCCCACCCCCCCTTCCTCCCTTCTTCTGCCTTTTCCCTGGCTTCCTTCCCCACCCTCTGACCTTGTTCCTCGCCCCCCCATCAGGCTTGCCAACATCTTTCCGAAGACCACTCACCCACTGTATCACCGTCTTCCTCAACCTGGGGTCCAACTCATATTATGGTCAGTCGGTTAGAGAAGACCATGTCCTGGGGGTCATTGAAACTACAATCTTGTTGGTGCCTGCCACTGTCTCCTGGGGGAGGCCCCGGAATCTTTCTAAGACTCTCACCATCTGCCAAATGAAAGCACTGAACTGAGTGGTTTCCAAGGTAATTTTTAGATCCAGCACCATGTCACGTGGCATCAACTAGGACCAGAGTTTGAAAGTGCCGGCTGGAAAGGACATCCATACTTCTTCATGCCGTCAAGCAAGGACACTAGTGTTGGGAAGCCATGTTCTTCCCCTTCCAAAGTGGCTCACCTGCTCTGTCCCATCACTTCATCTTCGCACTGGGTAATTGTCTATCAAGAATCTCTGCTTGAACCCCTTAAAACACAAAGCCATCACATGCAGGCTTTATGTATACACAATGAGTCAGAGATTTCCCCCACCCTATCTCTTGATTCCATTGGTCAACAAACAGTGTAACTTAGAAACATCCATAGTCATCATGTGACAAGCTGTCTTTTCAAACTGTGGTCCATTTAAAAAAAATCTTGACACCTGAAATGTCATTGATGCTTTGGGTTACAGAAGAAATAACTCGAGTGAGACCATGAACAAAATTCTGTTACCTCTGTAATTTCTCCACTTGATTAGACAAACTACAGAACTCAGACGAAGTCAAACCAGCCTTGTAAGTCCTTTGTTACTAGGACAAAACACCAAAGTGTGCCTGAGCCCTACATACCATAAAACATAATCTGAGGAGAGTAAAGACTTGAGATCATGGGTTTAGAGGTTATAGGGGCTGGTACCGTGTCTCTGGGATATTGTGAGGCATAGCATCGTGTCAGGTTAAAGTGTGGCAGAAATGCTCACATCCTGATAGCCAGGGAAGAGAGGGGGCAGGCATCTGACCAGAGACAAGACCTATATTTCCAGGGCAAGCCACCAGGGACTACCCTCTAATTGCTACCACCACCCAATTCTAAATCCATGAGTGGATTAATCCACTGATAAACGTCAGAATCCTCACGAGCCGATCACTTCTCGGAAGCCTCATTTCTGAACACTGCTGCCCACTGTCAACATGTGAGCTTCTGGGGTGGGAGTCAGGGGGCATTCCATATCCAGACAACGACACCAGCTCAGATCTGAGCTGCATCCGTAATTAGGGCCCCGCAGGAGGGGCTTTGCATCAAAATTCCGCACTTGTTAGTTGGCTGTCCTAAGTAGCTTCACTCCTCAACACCAAGTTTCCTAATTGGAACCATGATGTCATAACTGTCCCTCTTTTACATACAGTCACCAAGATGGGAAAACACGATGGTGCCTGTGAGAAGACAATGTGGCTGATGCCTGGACCACTAGGTCTGGGAAGTTGTGTGGGTTTCCAGGAGCAGGAAGTTTCCCTCTTATTAAGTGGGTCTTAAGCTGAGTAAGAGAGCTGTTGGTTACGGCCCATGTATGCCTGCCACTACGGCACCCTCAGGGTTATCCTGCCGTGCTGGTTGTTGTGGTTCATAGGTGTCATAGATGGAAAGAACTGTTGGCTGCCTCCCCCCTTTGGATGTTTGCATGGGTGCCTTCTGGTACCATGAAAGGTAGTCCTCAGGGAGGGGGGCTTCAACTCAGTTTCCCCTCAGGGGCCTCTGAGAGCAGGAGAAATAGTAGTCTCCTGCAGGAATGCGCAAACCGAGTGATTATCCAAATATCAAATGGTCAGCCCTGAAAACATGCATACAAGTAATATTATTTAGACTGAGCAGGTTTTATTTATCTGGGAATATATGGAATATATATATAAAATATGTCAACACACACACACACACACACACACACACACACACACACACACGCACGCGCACACACATCAACATTTAATGAAAAAAGAGACCATGAATTTGAAAGAGGGAAAGGAGAGTATGGGAGAGTTCAGAGGGTGGAATCTTAAAACATAAATATTAATTGAAAAACTGCTGTTATTCATATTTCTATCACTATTGGGACAGACCCCTTTCCTCCTTCCCTTGCATTTATGCCTTGTCCCTGGGGGGGGGCGGGAGTGATGACCTGCATCCACTCTCTGTCCACCCCAAGAAAGTGATGTCATGGCCCCTGCCTTCTCTCCTCACCATACCCCAGCTCTGCACGTGGAGAGTCCAACAAGCCAGTGGGAGTAAACTCATGGCATGCACAGAGGAAACGTGCCTTGCGCCTGTCTCCTCCCCCAGTGCCTTGTGGGTAAGGAAAGTTCTCCGGCCACCTCTGAAAACGTGTCTCCGCAGTCTGAGTTTCCGGATTCGACCTCGGAGCCTAGCTGCATTTCTGTGACAGCTCTCTGAAGGAGGTCATCTTTGAGTATTCGTGTTGGCACCTGGATTCTCACTGGTGACAAATCACCATGAATCACCATGGGGGTCTCTAACAGCCGTGGTTTGTCCAGGACTAAGGAGAATCAGGTGACAGAATTTCCCTTTATAAAACCCAAGCTCTATATAAACTAAGACCAGCTGATCACAGGTCACATGGATTCAAACTTTGAAGTAATAATGATAGAGATAATAATAATAGAGATCCTTGTGGTAAAAGTGAAAATAGTAGGTCGTTTGAAATAGCCAACAACCACATAAAATGCAGAGAAGAAATGGATCTCACCCTTGAGTCCCATCACTCAGGGATACCCCAACCAGGCCCAGACACACTGCTGTGTGTGATTGGGGCTGCACCACTTGCTTAGACTAAAGTGTGAATGCACCTACTTGGTGTCACATCGTCTGTCCACCTGCAGTGGGCTTTTCTCCTTTGCTCTAAGGAGAGAAGACAAATCTCTGTGGCAACCACAAAGTGTCCTGCTAGTGGTCTTCAGGAGACCTGGCAGGACTCAACTGTGCGTGAGTTCCAACAAACAAGGGCCACGATGGCGCTTGGGGGTGTGAGTCCGGTCTCATCCCTCTGCTTCGTCTCTTCAGCTTCCCATTCAGTGCCCTTGGATTTAGAGTGTTGAGATGTAGAACTGAAACAGACAAGAGTTGCTCGGGGGCCAGTGTGTAACACATCAAGAGAACAGCTGGACGCCTAATGGCCAAGTCGGCTCTTCATTTGCACCCTCTTGACTTCCCTCTTAACGCTGTATCTCTGGAAGATAGGGGCAGCGAGAAAGGATTGTCACAGCTTTCTATAAAAGGGCTGATAATAAATTGGGTCCAACTGGGCAGCAAGAATACCATTAGCAAACGCCTGGGGATACCGGGCCCCTTGTAACGTCCCACGGAGACGGGGAAAAGGAAGAGGAAAAATAAAGACACACAGACAGAGGGGGAATTCAGTATGCTCCGTTACTGCCTGAGAAGATGGAGATCAAAGAACACACACACACACACACAAAAAAAAAAAAAATAGAGAAAACTTTGCTGAGTTGAAAAATAACTTTTCTTTTAAAAAAGTTCAATAGACTTAGCAAGTTCCAGGAATGAAGAATGAAGAGTGACGGATGACTGGGGTTCTCGGGGAGAGTTTTGAATGTTAAGGCTGAAGAAGCGAGTCTTAGCAAGGCGGGGAGATGGCCGACTTTTCTGCCATGGTTTGAGAGAAACGGGAGGACCAACAGGTGTACTGATTCTTCCTAATGCCCGCACCTACAATGGCATGTAAGAGCTGCCCAGTAAGTACCTGTTGAATGAATAAATAAACAGATACGATGTATTATTAATTCCAACCCACATCAAGCATCCCTACCTTACTTTAGCTACAACCACAGCTCATTGTCCCAGCAGGAAACATGGCTACCTTCACCTTACACTTGAGGGATGTGAGAGTCAACAACCCAGTGCTATTATGGTCAGCCCAAGTTCATGGATCTGAAAGCAACAGGGCAGGAATAGAATCCAGGCAATCCAGGCCCTTAGGTCTGGGCTCAGGCATGCTCCGAGCACATTCTCATGCCTCCCTTCCTCTCTTCTGTAGCGAATGTGTTAGAGAGATTCCCCCACCCCATTGCCATTCTCGGGCAACACATATATTAGCCAGCTGTCCCCATGGCTACCACAGTCTGCGAGGCCTAACAGATGCCCACAGTGTACACACAGAGATAAATCTTCCAGACTGACCCATAAAGAAATTCCATGTGATAAGGTGGCCCTTGGCAGTGCGGTCTTGATTTGCAAAGATCTATTTTCCTTAGTGGGATGGGGATGATCTTTCATCTGGACTGTAATGTGATGAGGAGGCATACAGACATCCATAAAAAATTCAACAGAAATCCAGCCTTCCTTCCCAAGGCGGGGAAAGCCCAGACTCACTTCTGCCTCCCAGCCTCCCCTCCAGCCCCACATACAAGCCCCTTCCCACTATCTGTTTCGCGTTGTGGACAGGGAAATCTATTTTCTGATAATGGGCCCTCACTCCTGTGACATTTCCTCTGTCATGTGGGTTAGCATTTTGCATTCTGGGTGCTGATTCATCCTTCCATTCTGATTTATTCTCTTTCCCCCTTTCCTCTCCCTCTCTCTCCATCCCTCCTCACCCCCATCTCCCTATACTTGACCTGCTCCATGCTCTATTTCCCAGCTTCCACCTCCTTCTGAGCTAAGCAGGGGAAGACAAGTCACTTGCTCAAGAACCAATACAAAGAAAAACATGTTGGGGGGGGTCATTGCTGGTTTTTACCAGCAGGGGGTGCAAACCTCCACCTTGCCACTATCTAGTATCTAGTCCATAGTCACTGTGAGCCTAGTCCCAAGCCATTTCTGATCTTTAAGAATGACACAAAAATCCTTGTCTCCCTCCTTTGGCAGAAGCCTGGAGGAGTAGGAATGAGGAAAACTAGCAAGAAATTTACCCAGAACAGCTGCCCTCTGGGACATGTGGCTTCCCCCCAGGAACCCTGGGCACAGATGGCACTATGAGGCCCACATGGGCACCAATTTGGTAGGACCCTTCTCCTTTCTACCCTGCTCCTTTCTCCTCTTCTCTCCCCCTTGTCTCATCGGCACCCAGCTGCTTCTTTCATCTCCCTCCCTTAACCCCAGTTTTCCCCCGGGCAACCCTCAAAATGAACTTGGCGACCCATGGGTATCACACATTATCCTCTTTTTCTGGTCCCCAAACTTCTGCAAAGATGGCCAATGGAATACACAGAGAGGAAATTGTTTTGTTCCTTTATTCAACCCCTGACACTGTTTCTGCTGGGACCCAGGACAAGGTTAACTCTCAGAGAAATACCGTAGAGCCTTATCAGGATAGAGAGCTGCCAAGCTGGGCATGGATGGGGGCCTGGGCTTAGCTGTGAGTTTCCATATGCTCAGAACAACGATCCTGGGTGCTATTAGAGGAGATCCTGGCTGAATCTGGAAGCACCTGGCAGAGAAGCCAGTGCATGTTACAAAGTCACCGAGTGACAATTTTGGACCGTACCGGTATGTTGGAGAGTGGAATGGGAGCGAATCGTCACACCAGGTGGAGCCCGTGGCAGTGATCCAGAGTCTGTGGGAGTGAACTAGCGGAGACAGTGCTGGGCTCTTAACTGATCAGACACAGAGGCCACATCTGGCTTCCCACAAATAATAAAAGGAAAGGCTCGCACAGGCACCACTTTGTGCCAAAAATAGCTTTGGCTCTGGACACTTTTCTTATCTCTCTAAGCAGCTGAGTCCCTGAAAGAAGAAAGGAAAGTTACAGTACAATCAGGTTTCCCTTTCCCTGGACTGGAAGAGCCAGTCAAAGATCTCCCAAATTCTTCTGGCAAGCCATATGGGCCGCCAATGTATGAGAAGCGTGGGGGCATGCTCTGTAAGCATGAGCAAGCAGATAAAACTGTCCAAAATGCTTGGAGGGGATGAAAGAGGCTCAGCAGTAGAGTTACTGTGAAAAGAAAAGTTTAGAAGGGTTTGTGATCGGGTGAAAGAGGGGTCTGGAAAGATGGCTCAGTGGATAAGGCACTGGCTGCACAGCCATGGGGACCGGAGTTCAGAAACCCAGATGCCACATAAAAGCCAGACAGGCTTGGTGGCCTGCCTGGAGTCCTGGTGCTCAGAAGCTGGGAGCAGCAGATGACCAGGGCAAGTGGCCTGGCACACCAAATTGATGAGCTCTGGGTTCAGTACGAGGCCCTGTCTCAGTAAATAAGGTGGCGTGTGACTGCGTATCACGATTGGTATCAATATCTGACCTCCACACACATGCATACATACACACACACACACACACACACACACACACACACACACACATCCCAGTTGAAAAAGAACACTGTATCTATAAAGCTAGATGATATTATCAGACTGGGAATCAATCAAACCTGAAAACGGTCCCGGAAATGAAAAGAATGTTCAAACTAAAACTAGAACTGCAGAGCTGGGCATAGAGCTCTGTGAGAGAGCACCTGCCCAGCCCAGAATGCATAATACCTTGAGTGTGAGCCCCAGCATGGCGGGAATTCTTGTCCCCACAAAAATAAGTGAAAGAAATACTAACTAAAACGACAATGGAGAGCCTGAACAGTAGGTTGTACTTATGCTTATGAAAATATCTCCATGCATTCAGGACACAGACACAACACAGGGAAAATCAGAGACAGGAAAAGCATGTGTGCAAGAGGTGAGACATACACCAAGAACTGGTAACGAAAGCTTTGCTGATCTACATAAACCTACTTACAAAGAGACGCAGCAAGTTTCAGGAAGAAGCGGCTGCCTTGGTGAATTCTTTCAGTTTCAATGACAAGAGACTTTGTATGCCAAGTGGTGGTAGAAGCTACTACCAAGAACTCAACAAGTCCCAAATCGTCCCTTTATAGCACAAACAGTTCAGCTTTGAGGGAGGAAACATGATCTGAGATTTATATAAAAGCTAATAATCCAACAGAAGAGGAAGAAATCCACATTTTTTAAAATAGAGGGGCTGGAGAGATGGCTCAGTGGTTAAGAGATCTTGCTGCTCTTCCAAAGGACCAGGGTTTGATTCCCAGCTCTCAGTCAGCTCACAACCACCTGTAACTCCAGCTCTGGTGTGTGGGTGTCTGTGTGTGTGTGTGTGTGTGTGTGTGTGTGTGTGTGTGTGTGAGAGAGAGAGAGAGAGAGAGAGAGAGAGAGAGAGAGAGAGAGTTTGGTGCCCTTTGGTGCCCTCTTCTGGCCTCCATGAGTACTGCCCTCACATGCACACACACACACACACACACACACACACACACACACACACACACACAGAGAAAAGCACATATTCATATAAATAAAAACAAAATAATAGTGTAAAGGCTAACTTCCTAAATTTACATATTCTGAAAAAATTCAACAATGTACAACATCCAAGTACATGTCTCCAGAGCAAACAGATGACAGGCAACATTCCACAACGCCTGTCTACCTCAGAAAACTCCCCTTCTTCATTCCCCCCAGAGCCAACTGATGTCCAAAAGTCAGCTGGAAGCAGTTTTTGAGAGGAACGACGCCCCTAGTCCCATCTACCTGCTTTTTTATAATAAGCGAAAGTCTGGGATGTAAGGATTCGGTCCTTAATTACATCATCAGCCTGTGATGGCGTCCCCGCCTAAAAAGTGGGTGGGCCCTCTGTGTGTCTCTCTCTTTCCTTTCCATTCCTTCCTTCCATCTGTCCTCTCTCCCTCTCTCTCCCTCTCTCCCTCTCTCTCTCCCCTCTTCTCTTTCCGTTCTCCTCTTCCGTCTGCCCCCTCCCTCTCTCTCTCCCTCTCTCTCTCCCCCCTCTCCCAATAAAGCTCTAAAAAGGTAAAAAAAAAAAGATTAATCAAAATAACTCTATAGATCATATAACCATAAATAGGAGGTGGAGTAAATATTTTAACCATATGAAAATCGATGTGCACAAACAAGATGCTCAGTTGGCTACAGCTGTCATCGTGAAGGGGTTAAACTCCATTATTAGAACACCAGCCAGTGTTGTAAGTTGTAGGTCAAACATAAAACTAGAAATCTGTTATAGACTCTTTAATAACAGATGTGGCTGGAAATGATAGGAAATGGTAGAAAACAGGGCACAGCTAAAGACAGATAAGACAAAAACAAAAAATATCAGTCGCTATAGAATTCAAAGCAAGGGGGAAGCATGTTCAAAGCGAGCATTTTGTAGAAGCAGGAAATTCAAACCATAATGAAGATAAAATACTGTATTTAGGTCTTGAATGTCACAGCTGCAAGAGGCATTTTATAAATGGGAAGATGCCAGAAGAAATACCCAAATCATAATTTTATTAGAATAAATGTTAACATATTCTAACAAACCAAGTGAGTAAAAAAAAAAATAGAAATGTTGGATAATGTGTACTAGATTTTCAGTTTTCTAAAGGATAAATGTGATTTCTCAACATTGACAGCTCATTTATTAAAGAGAAACAAACGGCAAAGTCCCCAAACAAGGTTGTGGATTCTGCTCCAGTTGCTTTTTTTTTTTTAATTGTAGAGACCAAACATTTGATAGGAAGCTACTTAAGGCAAGATGCATTTTCTTTGACTCACAGTTAGAGGGACCACCCTTCACCATGGAGGTTAAAGGTTGAAAGCAGGAATATGCGGTGACAGGTCACGTGGCACAGGAAATGGGCCAAGGCTATAAAAGCCCAGGGCCTGTCCACCCTTGACCACTTCCTCCAGGGATACTCTGCCTGCTAATTGTTCCACGACCTTTTCAAAACAGTGCCACCTGCTGGAGACCAATTCCGCACCTGTGGGGAACCCTTCACATTCCAACCACAACAGACACTCAACCCAGATCTGCCCTCAGCTTCTAGATTATTCTGCCAGTCAGCACTAAGTCACCCGCTGTGTCAGGGACTCAAGCAAAGCCTAACACCGAGGCTCCTTCCTGAAGCTACCTACATTCAGTGATTGACAGGGAAAGTCCATCTCCTGCCTCCCCCCTGCAAACAGCACATTCTGAAGCATTCTCCAGAGTTATCTGGGATATGCTGAGGCACCCACTGAGGCTCTACTTACTCCTCTATTATCCTGCTTCTCTTCCTTTTGTGCAAATGTCATTTGACCCCCAAAGTCTATACATGCCAAACCCCATCTTAGATCTCACTTACTGCCCAGGGTTTCCAGCCAGCCTGCACCACCATGACAGACACCCAACTTCAAAAACTTACAAAATGGAAAGGGTTGTTTGGGCTTAAAGTTTGGGAGGTTATGACCCCAAACTAGGTTCCATTCCTTTGCCTCCTGTGGTGAGGCAGCGTGCTCCAGCAGAAAAAAGCTGTTCACTCATGGCCAGGATACAAAACAATGGAAGAGGAAGACGCTGAGTGATGCGCCAACCCCCCCCCCCCCCCGCCCCCCGCAAAGGCATATTCCTATGACCTAAAGACCCCGCATTGGGCCCCTGCTCTTGTTGGTAGCGCCAATCTGGGGACCAAAGCAAACACATGGGCCTTTGGGAGACACCCCCGATCCAGATAATAGCACTGGGCTCCCCAGTTTAGGAAACAAGGATGTGTTGAGGGTGAGGGGTACACAGGACCACACATGTCCATTCATTACAGTGATTGGACCAAAGCTGTGGCCAACTTGGACATGTAAATGTAAACAAAGAGGATATCACGTATCAAACTTATCATATGACCTGATAATTGTTATCCAGAAGCCAAGTCACAGCTATAAACACCTTCTTATTACATGAGAATAAAACAAACAAACAAACAAAGGCAGTCAGATAAAATAAAGGACCACAAGATATAGCTAAAGGGACAATGACTTTTTTTTTTTTAAATATATTCAGCCGGGCGGTGGTGGCGCACACCTTTAATCCCAGCACTCGGGAGGCAGAGGCGGGCAGATCTCTGTGAGTTCGAGGCCAGCCTGGTCTCCAAAGTGAGTTCCAGGAAAGGCGCAAAGCTACACAGAGAAACCCTGTCTCAAAAAACCAAATATATATATATAAACAGACAGGGTTTCTAGGAATTTTTAAAAAGTATTTCTCAGGAGAGATGGCCCCACCCCTCACTACAAGAATAGGAGAGCTGGCTCTGCCCCTCAGCTGCGGCCTGGACTGATCACCTCAGCTACCACCCAGACCCACGTCCTGTGCCTTGGGTTGACCCACCCTAACATCTGCCTCATCCATGGCATCCATGATAACTGCAGGATCTCCATGACTCGGGGCAACAACAGGATTTCTGAGAGGAGTTTCCGTGAGGGCCCAGTGATGACGGTGTACCAGAAACCAGAGGCCTCCAACCAGACCAATGACTCACTGCAATGAACATTTTGCGGGTGGTGCTTATTGGACAAAGGGGGTGTACTTTGGAACACACTGCAGTTCCCAATGCCACTAGGATGAATGAAGAGGTGTTGGAAAGATGGAGGAGTGAAGCGGGTTTTTTGTTTGTTCTGTTTTGTTTTTAATTATTTTTTTGGGGGGGGCACATACTGCAGGGGTGAAGGCAGATATGGAGGGACTGGGAAGTGAGCGGGATCGGGGTGCATGATGTGAAATTTCCAAAGAATCAATAAAGAATTATGTTTAAGAAAAATGAAAAAGAGAAAGAAAATGTGAAAAAATATTAATAATTGACACGTAAGGGTAATATTGGATATATGAGCACATATATGGAAATTACACTATACCCTCCTAATTTTGAATGCTTTTACATTAGACTAAAAAGGGAGAAGTAAGAACAATAAATGAAAACACCAGTTCATTAGAAAAATGTATGAATATTTTGTATGAATATATGAATAAATTATATCTTTAAAAAGTCAACAATAAAATAGACAATTCATCACATCTTACCAAGGCTCAAGAAGGAATAAATGAATGTATGTAATCAGGAATATCATTACAGAACCAGAGTTAGATTCGAATATTACAATGCCATCATCATAACTTTCATCTAATGAATTTTAAGTGCTCAGCAAAACCCAAATTCCAGCACTCGGGAGGTGGAGACAGGGGGATCATAAGCTCATAAGTGTCAGTCTCCACCAACACAGTGAGTTCAAAGCCACCCTGGCCCACAGGAGACCCCGTCTCAAAAAATATTAATGATAGCTTCGTGGTGGCTGCTATCCTCAGCCCTAAAGTTTCTGATAAGAGGGTGATCCCATTGGAGTCCACTCCACTGTGATACTGTTTCTCTTGAGTGCAAGCCAGACCCAGATCTGCTCTGAGCCTTCTACCAATATGGAAACTAGAATGCACTGTCACATCTGTGACGTAGTTACCTGAGATTTTAACTTCCTTTCTCACAGCAGATGACCCTTACCCACACTGGCTTTAACAAAGACAGCTGCCCTGTGTAGAAATACATACGCCAAGGAACTCCAGAAAATCTCAGGTGAACAGCTACTGACCAGCTGAGACCCCAGCCCTATAGCCTGCAAGAAACTGAATCCTGCCGATAGCCATTTACACTAACTGAAAAGCAGTTTCTCCCCGACCTGAGTCTTGAAATGAGACCTGCATCTACGAGTTGGCCTTGAGCAGAGGACTCAGCCACTTAAGCCACACAAACTGTAAAATAAAGACAGATAAAGACAAAGCTGTTCATGGTACTGACTCCACAGGCATTCCTTGATGCATGTGTGGAAGTCATAGGACAACTTTCAAAAGTCTGTTCTCTCCTTCCACCATGTGGATTCCAATGTGAAACTCACATCATCAGGCTTGGTGGGGTGCACCTTTAACTGCTAAGCCATCTCACCCACTCTGTTCGCAGCTATTACACAGCAATGCCTAGCCATAGCATAAGGACTTACAGATAGATGTGCAAAGATCTGGACACTGAGATGCTCACTGCAAAATTTTTCTAATTTTGAACATTTGAAATCAGTTTAAATGTCAATGGGTAAAAGCTAAAGAAACCAATTATAACACAGGTGAACCACGGAATCATCTTTGTAGGCTAAAAAGGTCACCGTGGTTTCATGTTTCCCCTTAATGCATTCACACAGTGAATTGGAAGACTGTGCTCCTGGAATTCATCTTAGAACTGGGAAAGAAAATGCCATGAAAACCTCTGTGTGAGAAAAATTGCAAAATCTTGAAAGTGTACAATTTAGAATTTTTCAAGAGAGGGGTAAAGATATAAGGGGGAAAAATTCAGAGTTTAAAAAAAAAAAAGCATGGAGCCCGCAGGTGTGATGGCTCACACTTTCAAATCCCAGCAGAGGCAAGCAGAGCCTGTTAGTCTGAGAACAGACTGATCTACATAGGGAATTATGAGTCAGCCAGAGCAACATAGTAAGACTTTGTCTCAAAAAAAAAAAAAAACAAAACAAAACAAAAAAAACTATTGATAATGTTTACATTAAGATTATGGGACTGGGCTGACTTTTCTTTATTCTGTTCTTTTCCATGTCAGATTACATTGTTGTTATTATTGGTGGAGAGGACAGTAGCAGAAACCAGAAAGCGAGGTTAATTAGCACAAGCCGGCAACAGGATGCATTGCTTCGCCCACACTAAACTTGCTTAGAACACCCAGACTGTTTCTCACAAACATGTCTTCCCGAGTCCCCAGGCTTTCAGAACCACGGACAGTGCATTTAGTCCCTTTCCACAGCTTTGTTAGGATTAGCTCTGCGCCATCTGGAAATCTCTCACCCTCCTGTGTGAACAGACTCTTCTCATCTTGTGGCAAAGACCTGTTTCTTTGAGATGCTCTCTCCAAATCCCTTGGTTCCTGACATTTCATGATGCTGGGGATGTCGAGGGGATTCCGAGGAAAATGTGTGTTCTGAGAGCATGTGGAAAATCACTGTTTTTCTCTCCTGTTGTAGTTACCTCTGTCCTTCTGTCGCAGCTCTATTTTATCTGTTACTGGGTTAAATGACCCTATTAGAAAGCCAGAATGATCTCCACCTTGAGAATGGTTGATGAATATTTTTTTTTCCCTCAGACCTCAAAAATACCTTGGGAAAACTGTGTGGGTCCCTGAGGGATAGGCCATTAGCTGGGAGGTTGTCCTCATGGTGAAGTGCATTCCCCTGCATCAGGATGAGTGCCTACCATGTGTGCCTCCTGCAGTCTGCTCACTGTGACCCTGCCATGTCATGCCTGTCTTTAATCCAAGATTCCCACACCCCGGAGGAGGAAGGATGCTGAGTGACAGGATGTTGGCATACTCAGCCGGTGTCATTACAATCAAGGCATATGCTGTAACCGCAGGAAAAAGGGAAGGTGTAGATGTGCTAGCTAGAGATGCTCTGTATTTTCTTGCACCCAGAAAGTCCTTTAAATACATTCAGCCTCGCAGTTAAGCCCAAGCTGTAATAACACAAGGTTAGCCCAGGTGTTTGGTTGATTCACTAAACACCTGTGAACTTTTTTGGCAACGAATAGGTTCCCATGAGGTAATTGTTGAGTTGGTTGACTGGTTAACAGGAAATAGGAAGGATGGTTGGCAGGCTTTTAGCACTTTTAACTGTTGAGCCAACTTGTAACCTTTAAACAATTTATTTTTACTATTTTTAAGTGTGCGTGCATGCGGTGTGTGTGTGTGTGTGTGTGTATGTGTGTGTGTGTGTGTGTGTGTGTGTTTCTGTGCATATGTGCCAGTGCCTACAGATGCTGGAAGAAGGTATAAAATCTCAGGGACCTAGAGTTACAGACAGTTGTGAGACACCCCACACTGGGTGCTAGGAACTGAACTTGGGTCCTCTGCAAGTACAGCAAGCGCTCTTGGTTACTGAGCCATCTCTCCAGCCCCCATAACTTGTAATCTTGACAACCACCCAGAAAGATCCTTCTCTGCTCTGCACAAGGGTTTTGAAATGCTTGCCCACCACACTTATGTCTTCATGTCTTCATTGCCTGCTTCCCCGAGGCTTAACCTTGTCATGGCTTTCCATCACTCTTAGAATAATGCCATTTTCCACTAGGTGACAAAGGAGAAATCAGTGTCCTTGTCCTTTTCTTTGATTAAGGAAATTAGAAAGGGAATAAGGGAACGTGCTCCAGTGGGAGCATCTCCAAGCCGCGCTCCTCATCTCTTGCTTGTGAGTGAAAGCACGCTGGTGTGTCTCTCCTTTTGTGGGAGGATGTAGCCTGTCCATCATCTCTGCATTTGGGGATAATGTTCCGATCCCATGGCAAGGACATCTGCAGGCCTGTAGTCTGGTGTGCTGGTTAGTTTAGGCGACTTGTTATAAACTAGAGTCACTAGGAAGAGGAAACCTCAACTGAAGAATTGCCTTTATAACACTGGCCTCTGGGTGTGTCTGTGGGGCATTTTCTTAATTAGTGATTGATGTAGAAGGCCCAGACTACTGTAGGCAGTGACACTCTGGGCTGGTAGCCATGGGTGGTATAAGAAAAGTAATGTTCCTTCATGGCCTGTGATTCAGTTCCTGCCTCTAGGTTTCTGCCCCGACTTCCCTTTATGGTGGACTTGGAGCTGCAAGATAAGGGAACCCTTACTACTCAAGTCATGGTATGTATCACAGTAACGGAACCCTAACCAAAATAGTTGGGCTCACCAGCTCAGAAGTGTTTCCCTTAATGGCTTCTTCCCTGAGCGTGTGTCACCCCTGAGCACGTGGTTTATTCTCGAAGACCCACTAC
>CABHPP010149890.1:0-41111 GCA_902168425.1 Peromyscus attwateri
GAGGGAGGGAGGGAGGGAGGGAGGGAGGGAGGGAGAGAGAGAGAGAGAGAGAGAGAGAGAGAGAGAGAGAGAGAGAGAAAGAGAGAGTGAGTGAGTGAGTTAGAGAGTTTACTATGGTCAGGACCAAAGTTTAATGATTTTGCTGGCCATCCTTATTACAATAGTAGCTAAAGAAAATGTTCCTCTTCCTTACACACATCATAAAGAATCCAGAGCTCTTCTCTATGGTAGCAGATATGTTGGAAACAGTACATTTAATCACAAACTAACCTGACGTTCACAAATATAAAATGTTTTTAAAACAACACTTATTCTAGGTGCTAAAGTTATACAATATTACTTCAGTTCACACCTTTATAAAAAGCAATATATCACAAGTGGTGACGGGGGGGTCAACCAAAGAGGATGACGCAAAGGGACCACGAGAGGCAAGTGTCAAATGAAGGAAACACACAGAGCAACCTGGAAACTTTCGAGGATTTCAACTTCTAACAGAGACAGTGAAAGCAAGAGGCTAAAACATTGTACCTGGGGAGGAAATTACAGGCCAGGTTTGCACAGGACTTAAATTCAAAGATGCAGTCTCCAAGTTTCTCATTTGCTTCCACAGTCCCACCTACCTCCATATCAAGTCTAAGTCAACAATTTTGCAGAATAAATCAACAAAATAGTGATATTACAAAATCAAAAGTCATGTGATTCCATTAATATATTATCAATACTACTTTTGTTTTTCCAGTGCTAGGGCTCAAACCCTAGGCTTTGTGCACACTAGACAAGCACTCTACCACTAAGGTACATCACCAGCCCTCACGCTTATGTTGTATGGAGACAAGTACTTGGTTGCTCAGGTTATTTATTGTTTTAAGATCTCTTGCAAAAATTAAAATTGTTTGGTGGCAATGCAGGCAGGAGGTGAGGGCCAGAGTTCATGGGTACCATTTTCATAGAGAGTATCTAGAAATCAATTAAAATGAAAGACAATTGACTGTACACCTCAAATCAGGAGCCTGTGATACAAATAATCAAAATTATTCAATGTTTTGGCAACAACATGTGGAAATTTTAAGAATGAAGGGACAAGCTAAGCTTCAGAGATGGAGATGGCTCGGTTGGTAGAACGTTTATCTAGCATACACAAAGCCTTGAGATTGATCCCGAGGTCCACATGAACCACTCATGGTACTGCACAACTGTAATCCCAGAACACTGTAGCTAGAAACAGGATGATTAGAAGTCCAAGGTTAGCTACAGTATATAGTGAGTTGAAGGATATCCTGGCTTATATAAGAAATTGTCTTAAAAAAAATAAAAGGCATGTTAGGCTTCAAAGAGCTCAAGGCCAAATGAAAAGGGCTGGATGCTAACGCATAGGTACAGATGTTCAAAGCTTAAATAAAAATCATGAAATGGCAATTAATGATACCTACAATAATGATGCTAAGGAATAGATGGTTTTCTAAACAAATTAAGTTCTAGGTGATCAAAATTCAGTGTTTAATCCAGTTCTAAACTGAATTTTCCCATGAATTATAGTCAGTGAACATGAATGGTTTGCCATCTATTACTGAAGTAGCTGTATAAATGGCAGTTACGATTCTGACAGATGGGTAAAGATCAAATTATGAGAGGCTTACCTCAAGGAATATAAAGAAGGCAACCTCTTGGGGTCTGCTATAAAAATGTCTTAGAATGTGAACACTTTGAGCTATTGCAGACAGAGGAACATCATGCCCCTTTTACTGCCCATCACAAAGTTTTACAAAGAATTAATGATCAACATGTGTCACGTATAGCCTTTCTACCTTTCTTGTGAGAACAGTTCAGCATTCTACAGAAGTGGATTCCAGGTTGTCTAGGAATGAATGATTTGATAACCAAGCACACAATCCAGAGAAATAGAGCATGAAGTGACAGTTTTGTTGACTTGTTGCATGTTATATGAAATTCGTTACCTTTTATAGAAGACAGGCATATCTGTTTTTAAAATGGATGGCTGCTGTTCTATTAACTTTTGTGATTCTGATACGATCAAGTCACCTATGGGCTGTAGAGACACGCAAATGGCCAAACGACTAACAACAAATATCCTCACAGCATTCAAAGGACCTTAGAAAAGATCTGGTGAGGTCTGAAGAGATAGCTTAGTAGATAAAAGCTTCTGCGGTGCAAGCGTGAGGATCTGGGGTTTAATTCCCTGCATCCAAGTAAATGCTGGATGCTGTGGCAGCTGCAAGCCCAGCACTGGGGAGGCTTGGAATGGTGAAGAGACAGGCAGGTCTCCAGAGCTTGCTGGCCAGCTTACCCAGTCTATCAGTGAGCTCTTGGTTCAGAGAGACCCTATCTCAAAACATAAGGTGGAGAGCAATAGAGGAAACTATCAACATTGATCTCTGGACTGCCCATAGGTGTGTAGCTGCATAAACATGTGCGTACACATATACTGCCCTCCACACAAACCCAAATAAAGAAATGACTTGGTTGAATCCTCCACCGAATGTAAGGATCCCATTTCTTAAATAAAAGATAAATGCATCTTTCAGCATCCTTTGCCCAACCATGCGGAGGTTCTCCTTCATCACCATGCCCCGTAACCTTGTGCACACGTGGCTGAGACTGAGGCATCACCAGTGCTCCTTCTGCTTTAACAATGTTCATATATCTGCGACTAGCTGACATTTACTGAGCTTAATAATCAGAAAATTGGCCTCAAATTGGCCTCAGTTTTTTTTTTCTTGTGAAAACATTAAAAAAGAAACATTCTTAAACCACAAAATAAAGATCCAGATAGGCTTTTTTCATGCTGAGGCAACATTTTAAAAAATCTATTATTTAACATTTAATCAGTATCCTGTTCACCTATACAGAGGATAATGATTTATGATATGGCCACTGGAATATGGCATTACAAATTCCTACCTGTAGTTAATTTCTTTTAGTTGTTATTCATTTCAGTCTCAACTCTAACACACTTCTCAGATGTTATTCTTGTTTATGCTCTCTGTTCTATAGTTGCTGGGGCGGGGTGAACATGTCTGCAGCACTGGCATATACATACGAGGGAAGCCATGACAGTTTTAGAAATGAGTCAATCTTGTAAGTAATGTAAATAAAAATGAAGAACATTAAGAATTAGCTTATAATCGGAACTGAGAAACAATGGAGAGGGTAACAAGGTTGGCAAGGTGCTCTGAGGCTCTGTAAGAGTTTGTGTCTGAGGAAGGAAGGGTCACCTACATCAGCAGTTATGAATGGAAAGACGTGTAAAACTGCTCAGTATAATTTGCTGAAGATGAATATACTTGTCTGCAGTGTTCTGGGGCTTCATCATTTTTATTGCTACTTCTATTTTGTCGACAGTGCTTAGGTACCAGTCTGACATAAAAGGAGCTCTGTCTTCCAGATGTCCTTTTGCCAGAGATTTGAGGAACAGAATATTCTTCCTGTGACATGCAGAGGATGCAGCCCCTAGTCTCCCAAATCACCATATCATAAATTCCTCTCCACTTTGCTATTCATTCGCACCCTTAGGTCTCTCTGACCATTTGATGACTTCCAGCTCTCACTCCCTTTGAATTCCCATTTTCTTTTATTGTTTTCCTCCTAATGCGGCAGCTTCTATTTGGGAGGGGCAGAACCTCACCCTGCTTGTTCCGTCCATCTTTCTCCGCACTCTTGCTACCTTTACATTGCTTTAATGTCCTTTCTCACTTGCACCACCTCCTAATTTAATGGCATCTGTGAGTTTCATTCACATGCTTTTTACTCCGTTTTCTACATCATTAATGCAGCAGCCATATAAGACAGGACATAACACTGATCTTTGCAGCACCTAGACACGTTCCCTTACTTGATACATTGCCATTTATCGTTTATCGATATTTTTTATGGTTCTCTAGCCAGTTTTGAGTCCATGTGACTCTGCTTATAACTGGGATAATTTGAATTAATTGTGCACAGATGTCAAGAAGCACTGCATCAAAAGCTTCACTGAATTTGAGAAACACTACATCTACCACAGTTCCAGGTTTACAGGTATTAGTTGTATCTAAAAACCTTATCATTTCAGATCTTTATAAGTCTAGCCACTTCTGTATATTTACTTTTCTTTTAATATTTGTGCCATTATTTTCTGTGAATACAAACAAAATAATGACTTTTTTTTTCTGTATTACTTGTTGTGCATATATCCGCTCATGGAGAGGCCAGAGGAGGAGGCCTTGGGTTTCATTC
The DNA here is from genome assembly GCA_902168425.1 of Peromyscus attwateri. Lineage (NCBI taxonomy): Eukaryota > Metazoa > Chordata > Mammalia > Rodentia > Cricetidae > Peromyscus > Peromyscus attwateri. The sequence continues at coordinate 4,234 of CABHPP010149890.1, forward strand.
CTCAGGAGCTGTCTACCTTGGCTTTTGAGACGGGGTCTTCCACTGAGGCCTGGGGCTTGCCGATTAGGCTGGGCTGTCTGGCCAGTGAACTTCAGGGTTCAGTTACCTGTCTCTGATCCCCCAGCGCTGGGACTCCAAACACACACACAGTGCCTGGCTCTTTGACATGGGTGGGAGCAATGGAACTCAGGTTCTCACCACACGTGTATGACAAGCATTTACTGAGAAAACATCTTCTTAACTTGGTAATTATTTTAGATTAGCCGAAAAGTTACAGAGAGCAGAGTTCTCTCATCCCTTTCTCCAGTATTGGCATCTTACAAAACCCACGTAAGTTCCCGAAAATCAAGGAGTCAACAGAAGAACAGCAGACTACCGTTAACTAGAGACTTCTTCCTGTTCCCATTTCCCTTCAACTTTTTTCTGTGCCATCACATGTAGTGGTCTTGTCTGCCGAGTCTCCAATATCTTAGACCCTTTCTTAGTTTTCCCTTTTTATTACCGCTATTGATTGATTACTTGCGCTTCCCTCAAAATCCATCTGTTGAAGTCTGATTACCGTGGTATTTGGAGGGAGAGCCTCTGAGAGTAGGTCATGAGGACAGCCTTTGTGAATGGGATCAGCACCCTTTTTAAAGAGGCTGCAGAAAACTCCTTTACCCTTTCAGTCAAATGAGTTCATGGCAAGAATGCCTAAGAGCCAGGAAACAGGCATTCATCAGATGCTGAATCTGCCAGGGCCTTGGCCATGAACTTCCCAAACCAAGAACTGTAGAGAAAGAAATGTTTATAAGTCCCCCACTAGCTGGTATTGCCATATTGTGTGGCAGCCCTAAAAGACCAAGACACAATTACCTTGACAATTCTGAAGAGTGCTAGCAGGTTTGTCCATGTTTACACACAGCATGAGAATTATGGGAAAAGTACCACTGACGCACAACAGCCTTCTCACTGCACCATTCTGGAAGGCTTTGGTATTAGCCTAACCATGGCTAGTCATGTGTTTTGGTCCTCTGGTTTAGGCGGCATGACTGTTTTCCATTTCCATACTCTAGTCCACGCATTCTCAGTGAGGTTATTGCAATACTGAAGCATAAAACCCCGGTTCCTAGAGCGCACGCCTGTAATCTCTGTACTCCTAGGTGAGATGGGTGGTGGAGACAGAGGAATACCCAGAAATCACGGGCCATCTAATCTCATGTGCAGAGATGTGTTAGCCACGATCACACCAGATCCTCCATTTTGGTTAAACAATGCCAATTCTTGAACTAAAATAACTTATTGTTCTACATTCCTGCCCTCCCTGCCCTATCCACCCCCAGAAACAGCTGGCCATGAGAAATGTTTATCAGCCACCTAACAATCTTTATCTGACCACATACCCTACTTTGCTAGCTACCCCTAGCAATGACCACAGGACAAAAAAAAAAAAAAAAAAAAAAAAGGAAACATTTCAGTCCCCTTCCCCCTTTGCCTTTTCTGCCCTGTAACTACCCTACCTGTAGGTGGATGCCAGGCCCCTGGTTCTTAGACTAGAAACACCCCTTAAGTAGTCATTTCCGCCTGCACTACTGTGGAGTCACTCACTTCGTTGTCTGGCTTTCCTTCCCTCTGACCTTATGTGGAGAACAATAAAAGAAAGACCCAGTCAGAAATGAGGTAGAAGGCAATGATAAACACTCTAGGGTGTTCTCTGACCTCCAAATATGTACACAGTGGCACACATGTGCCTAGGGACACACACACACACACACACACACACACACACACACAGAGAGAGAGAGAGAGAGAGAGAGAGAGAGAGAGAGAGAGAGAGAGAGAATATATACCCATACACAAAGAAAGAAAATGCCAGAAGGAAACCAAATATTTTATATGCTAGTTTAAAAAATAAAAGATAAACACTACTTTAGTTACTCTGGCTTTCATAAAGAGTGGAATATCTTAAATTAGATAACCCTCCTTACAACAATTATAGACTCTAGAATATAAGCAAATACTTGAAAACATTCTTTAACAATCAGAAGCAGACAGCACTGTGCCAGTAGATGGTATTTCCGTTGATCTGATTTTTCCTAGCAGGTCACTCCCTGGGCTGCAGGGCACACAGGAAATAAAACTCACCCCAAAACTGGCAGTTGGGGTGGGAGTCAGAAGTTGAAGTGTCAGGCTGCTGGAGCAGCTGGAAATTGAAGCAGGAAATCTCTAAAAAAGACCCAAACAGCAGGAGAGGAGGGGGAATTGCTTCGAGATCCTTGGCAGACTCTTCAACTGTGCATAAGCAGTTAGGATCCAAGAAGTTTAGAACTAGCAGTAACTAGAAAGTAGAAACAGCTAAGCAGAAACTTAGCAGCTTCCCAATGATGAATCACATTAAAGAGTGAATTCCTTAAAATTACTAAATATTCTCAGACTTTTTAGAAACCCCAAGAGAAACATACCTTAATTGAAAGTTCCATTCCTAAGGAAAAAACAAACAAACAAAACAAAACAAAAACCTGAAGCAAAATCTAAACACAAAGGCTCTACAGAATCAAGATCTACTTATAAAATACTTATTTTCTAGAGAAAATTTAAAACATTCTTCAGAGGAACACAAGAGAACCAAGAATTTCCCAAATACATCATTTACAATGGTAGTATATAATAAAAACTTTACAGGATGGGGGAGGGGGCATAAAGTCCCACCCAAGGACTATAGCTAAGGCAACTGATAGCATTGGGAGAGGGAGAATTGCTCTTTCCACCCCTCCCTGGTTTTTTAAGACAGGGTTTGTCTGTGTAACAGTCCTGCCTGTTCTGGAACTCACTCTGTAGACCAGGTTGGCCTCCAATTCACAGAGACCCACCTGCCTCTGCCTCCCAAGTGCTGAGATTAAAGGCGTGCACCACCACTGCCCAGTGGTTTTCTTTAAGAGTATGGCCTCCACTAACTAGGCTGACCATGCTCCAGTGGACGCCACACACCCAGTAGTATGTGGGCAACACAAATTGTACTTGATAGGTAGGAGAGAGAAACAAAGAAAGAGACAGACAGACAGACACATATGTGTGTGTGTGTGTGTGTGTGTGTGTGTGTGTGTGTGTGTGTGTGTGAGAGAGAGAGAGAGAGAGAGAGAGAGAGAGAGAGAGAGAGAAATTTGTGTTAGTAGGGAAGGGGCAGAGCTGGATCTGGAAGGAGTTGAGGAAGGGACATGAATACCATCAAAATATATTATATGAAATTCTCAAAGAACTAATAAAAAAAAACCTGTATAAGCAAAGAAAAATATAATAGTTAAGGAGAAGCTGCCAATAGGAAGAGACCTACTGACCACCCAGGTGTCAGGACTAATAGAGTAGCCTAAAGGCCCATTAAGGGTAGCCAAAGAATGGAATCTATCTCCAGGTGAGGACATGCCATTGTCCCCTCCCTTAAGAGATAATACAATTGAGCAGGCCAACCACCAGGTGGTCAGGTTTACCTTAAACTATGCTAAAGAAGTAGGAGGCATAATTAACCCTTTAATGAGATAATATACTTTTCCTTCCCAGAATCCTCACCCCCAGTGCAGTCCCTACAAGTTGCCTTTAGGTTCCATTGAGTCTGCTCACCTTTCTGAGTGAGTATACAAGGAGTGCAAATATAAAGAATTTTATAGTTATAGAAACTGAAAATAAAGTCAAAAGCAAATGGAAACCCTATGATTGGAAGATTCTAGATCTACAATTTTTGTTTTTAAATCAGAAAAAAAAATCACCCAGTGGAATTAACAGCAGACTGGATAGTGTACAAGAAAGTATCAGTGAATTTGAAGACAATTCAACGGAAATTATCTAAATTGGCGTGCAAAGAAAAAAAAAAAACTGATGAAAATGACCAGCTCCTAGACAGCACATGCACTCAAGATCAAACAATCTAACACACTCACATCTGGTATTTCAAGGGGAAACAGAAAACAGGGAACATGAAACAAAATGTTTACTAAAACATTGCTCAAAAATCCAAAGCATTAAAAAAAAAAAACAGAACCATAGTACATTAAAAATATAATAGAGACAAGTCTCCATTGAGTATTTCATGTATCATGGATACATACAAAAAACATGTCTAGTGTCTGCCATCTGCTCTATCATGTTAACCACATTAGTGGTTTTTAGCAAGGCTTCCCAGAAGCCATACTCTAAGTAGTGCTTTCCAAGACTCAAGAGAAAATGCTGGTACAAAACCAAGAAAATGCTTATTGAGCTGGTTGATCCAGGGGTAGTTTTCTTCTGCAATGAATTCTCACCCTTTCCTTCTATATCACGTCTCTTCCCTTTCCTTTATGACTGCAGTCTGTATTGTTTCAATTTAATAGCATTTACAGAAACACAATGTAAATTACTTATAAAAATTATTTCTAGATGAAGCCAATGTGGCGAGACAAGTTCTTATTAATCAGATTTTTTTTCTTAAACTGAAGGTATATGGACTGATCAAACATGAACATTAAAAATGTCCATACATGTTCCTTAATATCCTCCCCATTTTGTGAATGTGGACTCACAATTCTGATCCTCTTGCCTCAGTCTCCCCATGTGCTTGAGTCACAGGAGTGTGCCACCCCACCTGGCTCTCCTCTCTCACAGGAGTACGCATTCCCCTCTGTTCACGAATGATACTTGTTGGCTTGTAGTTTCAATGTGCGATGCCCCTCATAGGCTTGTGTGTTTGAACACTAGGTCTCCGTATGGTGGTGCTGTTAGAGAAGGTTGTGGAACCTTTAGGAGGTGGAGATTTGCTGGAGGAGTCAAGCAGGGACTATGCCTTTAGGTTTCATAGTTCCACTTCCGGTCTCTCCCTGCTTCCTGTCTGTGGTGCAATGTGATTGGCTGTGCTCGTGCTGATGTTGCTATCCCTTCCCCACCGTGATGGACTCTACCTCTTTGAAACTAAGCAGAACAAACCCTTCCTCAAGCTGCTTGGACGCGGTATTTTGTTGTAGCAATATACAAAGTAACTAAGGCAGGGCTCTTCCTTTCGTTCCCTTCCCACACTTGGTTCACTTGTTACTACTGCTAATAAATAAGTCAGCTAATCCGAACTGAAAGCGGAAAGTGTCTTTTTTTTTTTTTTTTTTTTTACTGCTTTAAGTTTCGAGAGGAAGGCTGTATATTTTGAAGTCGTATATAATCATACTATAAATTTACTTTTGGCCCCTGGATAAAATCCACCTACAGAAAGCAACTATAATTAGCATGCCGCTTGCATTTGTGATCTGCCTTAGGTAAAACTGATATTTACGGGCGCTTGCCATGTTTAGTTGCGATGCTTCAAGGACTTTGTACCCGTCGCAGAAACAAACTGGCAGAAGCAGTTCACCATCAAAGTGTGTTAAAAACAGGACAAAGAATGAAGCTGACCTTTGTCTAGCAAACTGAAGGCAAAGAGTTAACTGACAACAGTAGAGTCGGCAGTGTCAAAGCCAACCTAAGTCTCCTTCCCATGGAGACTAAAGAGCAAAGACAAATACTCTATCATGCAGAATAACAGTGGAGGTGTCTATTGGTAAAACACCGATTCTGCTTGGGCTTCCATACTTCATACAAGGGACACAACCCATCCCTCAGGGACAATTTGTGATTCATGTAAGCTCTGTCTGGAAAATTCACGAGCTCATTCTCCAAATCAGCAGTAATTAAGAGGTAGGGTGTGACCTGTGAATACGTTATGAAGAGAAGTGTGCTGGAAGGCTGCTGAGACGGATCACATTACTCTTAGAGAAAAACAAACAAGAAGAGATGTTTTCTATTGCTGGATGCGGTGTTAAAGACAAACTGAAGGGGTCACCTTGTGAGACCCTAGTCTGAAAACAAGGGCAAATGCTTTTAGGATTACATGTGGAACAGTGACAGTCTGGATTCCTGAAATGTCACCGAACAACTGAAAAACAAAACAAAAACCACATACCAGTATGGGAGTTGTCTTACTCTGAAACTGCTCTTGTGGGGGTGGGGCTTACTGGGGATCAAATCCAGGGCCTCAGTACACTAGGTAAGCACTCTACCACTGAGTTATACCTGCTACCCCCAAACCTCTTAATAAAGAACACATTTTAAAATAGCGTTAAAGATTATGCTACCTGCTACCACTCACAAGTCCCTCCCACATCCCATTCAACTCTCTACCCAGCCAGACTTCCCACATCCTTTCTCCAGTGTCTACCCCAATGAGTCAATTTGACCCTTCCCTCTAGGTACTTGCCCCCAACCTATCTTATCTAGTGTCCAGGATCCAATATCTAGTGTCCAGGCCTAATCTGACTACCCGTGCTTGTGCCAAAACCAATCTCTAGGTTCCTGCCAGAACCCACCCTGCTTAACCCACAGGACCCTCTCATGCCACAGCCAACCTTTGCACCTGTCCAGATCCACTCCACCCTTCAGGCTTGGACAAGGAGACACATCCTAGTCCCCTCTATCCACCTGATATGATTCCTCCCCAAATTTTCCAAGCTCTAGTACCAACTCCCACACATCTTCTCTTCTGCCCCATCTGCTTTGTCCATATTAGACCTAGAACTAACACAAGAAATCCACATGCCCAGAATTCATTGCAAAATACAAAGAGTAGGATAGATCATGCCAGTATCTCCTCTCCAAACCTCTCCCAGTTCTGTAGAAATATTTGCCAATGAGAATCACCTATATGAACACCAGGATGCAGAATTTAAAAGAACAATTGTAAACTTTCCCAAAGAACTCAAAGAACTTAAGAAGACACAATAAACTAGCCCAATCAAATTAAGACAAAAGAATTTAAGGAAAATAAAAGCCATGATACTCCCACAAAAGACAAACATAAAGAAATGACAAAGACAATCCAGGATTTGAGAATATAATTCAATAAGGAACTAGAAATATTGAAGAAGACTCAAGCTAAAATGAAGGTAGAATTGTAAAACCCAATAACTCAATTAGTGAGCTCAAAGCAAAGCCTTAAAGTAGGAAGAAGTAGAAACTAAGGAAACACATACCCATACAGATAAAAGTATTGCACAGAATACCAAATAGACAACAGAAAAGAAAATCCCACAACATACCATGGTTAAAACACCAAGTATACAGAACAAAAAAAGTGTACTAAACACCACAAAAGAAAAAAAAAACTAGTCACACTGTTGTGTAACAAAACTCTTCCTGGGGAGATGCAACAAACATGTCTAGTCACAACAGACCAAAGTATGGATATCACCAAAGTCCAACTTGGTGAGCCAATGAGTTTGATTGGGGTTATTAACAGGAATATGGGTAGCAGTTACTTGCAGGAACAGAAATAATCAAAAGACAGATGCATCATCAAAACCCACCCATGGGTGACAGCTCACAAAAGCTAGGAACCTGTAGCACACTGCACAGTCTGCTGGTAGCACAACATGTCGGAGAGTGTTCTTTCCAAGTGACTCAGTTGGCCTACACCTCTTCCCGGCAGTTCAGCTGGTTCCTGCTTCGTCAGGCTGGTCTCAGAGTCTTCTTTGCAGCTTGTCTGAAAGTCTTCTGTGTAGCTTAGCTTTCTGAGTCATCTTCACAACTTGGTTGTCTCAGAGGGACTCTCAGCTTTTATTGCTTACTCTGGCATGGAGGGGCTTAGTGAATCTGGTCAGTTTGGGGAGTTCTTCAAGCTATTTTGAGTTGTTTGCCTTCTTGCTTATAGAGCTACCCTGCAGGACAAAATGTTTTCATATTGGAAGAAACTGTTAAACAACTCACACATAAAGGAAAACCTATCAGAATAACAGATGGTTTCCCAGTAGAAACTTTGAAAGCCAGAAGAGCCCAGAGCAATGCACTCCAAGTCCTACAAGACCATGCTGGCCAGCCTAGATTAATATTACCCAGCAAAACTATCCACCATAACTGAAGGAGAAAGAAAAACTTTCCTGAAAAATTTTATATCTAATAAATGAAACCTTGCCGGGCGTTGGTGGCACACGCCTTTAATCCCAGCACTCGGGAGGCAGAGGCAGGTGGATCTCTGTGAGTTCGAGGCCAGCCTGGGCTACCAAGTGAGCTCCAGGAAAGGCGCAAAGCTACACAGAGAAACCCTGTCTCGAAAAACCAAAAAAAAAACAAAAAAAAAAACCAAACCTAAACAAACAATAGGAAGCAATATCTCAGGCTAAAGAGAGAAGTGAGCATAGCTGAGAGATTGTTGGAAGAAATACAAAGCCATAATTATTAAAACACAAAACACCACTGATAACACAAACATCAAAAATTATATGACTGCAATTAAATACATATTTTAATAATCACTTTAAATATAAATTGCCTCAATTCTCCAATAAAAATAAAAAATAGGCCGACTAAATGTATTAAAAAACAAAAATCCCCCTATCTTGTTTACAAGAAGAACATCTTAGCTTTAAAGATAGGTACTACCTTTGATTAAAAGTATGGACAAAAATACTCCAATCAAATGGGACCAGGAAGCAAGCAGGCATCACTATCCTAATATCTGACAAAATAGACTTCTAACTAAAACTAGTAAGAAGAGATAAAGAGGGGCACTTCATTCTGATCAAGAGAACAGTTGCCAAAAATACATTGCTCTTCTAAACACATATACATCAAACTCTGGTTGACCCAATTTCATTAAAAAAAAAAAAAGTACTACTGGATTTAAATACACAGATTAACACCAATCCATTATAATAGATCATTTCAATAACCTACTTACTCCAATAGACAGGTCATCTGAACAAAAAATAAACAGAGAAACATCAGAATTGATATCATACATCAAATAGACTTAACACATCTATAGAATATTCCACCCAGGGGCTGGAGAGATGGCTCAGAGGTGAAGAGCACTGACTGCTCTTCCAGAGGTCCTGAGTTCAATTCCCAGCAACCACATGGTGGCTCACAACCATCTGTAATGAGATCTGATGCCCTCTTCTGGCCTGCAGTCATACATGCTGTATACATAATAAATAAATAAATCTTAAAAAAAAAAAGAATATTCCACCCAAACACCAAAGAATATGCAGTACACGAAAGTTTTTTTCTTTTTTCTTTTCTTTTTATAACTGTAGTAGTTTGAAAGAAAAATGGCCCCCAAAAGGGAGTGGCACTATTAGGAGGCGTGGCCTTGTTGGAAGAAGTGTGTCACCATGGGGGGGGGGGGGCTTTGAGTTCTCTTTTGCTCAAGCTTCCCTCAGTGTGACTTTCAGTTGACTTCCTGTTGCCTGCAAGACATGATGTAGCACTCTCAGCTCCAGCACCACATCTGCCTGCATGCCACCATGTTCCCCACCATGCTCCCCACCAGGATGATGATGGATTGAACCTCTGAAACTGTAAGCAAGCCATCCCAATTAAATGCTTTCTTTATAAGACTTGCCATGGTCATGGTGTCTTTTCACAGCAATAGAAATCCTAACTAAGACAGAAGTCGGTACCAGGGACTGGGGTATTGCTGTGATAGGCTTGACCATTTGTTTGGAGTAATATGGACTTTGAGAGTATGGGTTAAGAAAGCAGTGGAATGTATTAAGTGCTGCTTAATGGGATATACTAGTAGGAACATGGAAGACAGTGGTACTGAGGGTGATTTGATGAACTGTGGGGGGCTACCTCAAGAGGTTTCAGAGAAGAATTTTAGTATTCGGCCTAGAGACTGGTTCTTGTGATATTTTTGTGAAGAAAGTGGCTGCTTTTTGCCCTTGTCCAAAGTGTCTGCCCGAGGCTAAAATGAAAGGTTTGGATTAATTCCGTTGGCAGAAGAAATCTCAAAACAGCCTAGCATAGACTCTGTAGTGTGGTTATTAATGGTAACTCTAATGACGATTATAATGAAAAGAAACAAGCTGAGCAGAATATATTATAAAATGAAAATTTTGAGTAGAAAAAGAGCACTAGGAAGTAGAATAGAGCTAAATCCTGTGTTCAAGGAGATAAACAGATTAAGAAATAGAATAAAGGGAGTGATGACCTCAGGGCAAGATCCCACCCAGCTAAGTTTCCAACTTGTGAAAAGAAACTAAAGGAAAGCTTAGAGCCAGGTGTGATGGGGCACACCTTTAATCCCAGCACTGGGAAGGCAGAGGTTAGCAGATCTCTGAGTTTGAGGCCAGACTGCTCTACAGAGCAAGTTTCAGGACAGCCAGGCTTAGGCAGTGAAGGACAGAAAGCTGGAGAAGATTTAACTGAACAAGGGGGCCATGTTTTAGACCCAGTAAGTAGCAGAACATGGCAGCTTCGGCCAGGTGGTTCTGACTTTAGAGTTAAGGATAGAAGAAATGGGTTAGGGAATTTGCCTCCACACCTAAAGAAAGCCACTGAGGCCAGGCATGTGTCAGGGGTGTCCCTGAATGGAGGCCTAGTAGAGAGGCCATTGCCTGAAGCTATGAAGTTGAAGCCTGGATTGCCTTGGAGGACCCAAGATGTTAGAGATGCCAGAGCTGTGGGATACCTGCCAAAGAGATCTGCTAACAGGGAGCAGAACCAGAAGAAGAGAAAGAAGTGCTTTGCAGTCAACAAAGCTGAACGGAGTTGGAGATCTGAAGAGTTTTTTGACATCAGCATGGAGATGCAGACTTTGGAGTTTGCTCAGCTGGTTTTTGGTCTTGCTTTTGTCCAGTGTTTCCTTGCTATGCTCCCTTCCCTGTGTTTTGGAATGGTAATGCATAGCTTATGTGTTATTATTCCTAGCCACTTCTGGAGTCACATGACCACGCATGCACTGTCAGCAGTCGGGCAAAATGCTTAGTCACTCCAGGGCCTTATGTCCTATGTAATCTGTGCACAGCATGGTCACGTAATCTGCATGCAGCATGATCACGTAATCTATGCGCATGCATGGCGTAGCTACATAAGCCCATATACGTATGTGTGAGGTTACCTATAAAAGCAGCCTCTACCCATTCCCCACTCTCTCTCCCTCTCACCAGAGATAAAGTGCACCTCTCTCTCTCCACCCTCCCCACCTTTCTTTTTGGTAGGCTAATCCACTTCCACCCTTTTCCTTCCCTAATAAAAACTCTTATAGTGGGTTCCATTGTACCTCATATTTTCTTGCGCTTGGTAAATAACACCAACAAAAAAAATAGCACAGTGCCATTATATGTTGAAAGTATGTTATCTGCTCTTTTTATTTTAATTTTTACAAGGAGTTAAGAGATTGCCATTCATCTCAGAAGAGACTTTGGTCTTTGAAAACAAGTTTGAGACTGTTATAGACTATGGGGACTTTTGATGTGAGACTAAATGCATTTTTTTTTCATTATGATACGGTTATAAGCCTTTGGGTAACAGAGAACGGAAATTAGTGGCTTGAAAGAAAATGGCCCTTAAAGGGAGTGGCACTATTAGGAGGCATGGCCTTATTGGAGGAAGTGTGTCACTGTTCATACCTTCCCTCAGTGTGCCTGCCAGTTGACTTCCTGTTGCCTGCAAGAAATAGGGCACTTGGCTATTTCTCCAGCAACACACCTGCCTGCATGCTGCCATGCTTCCCACCATGATGATAATGAACTGAACCTTTGAACTGTAAGCAAGCCACCACAATTAAATGTTTCCTTTATAAGAGTTGTCGTGGTGTCTCTTCCCAGCAATAAAAACCCTAAAACAGTAACATAATTTCTTTACTGATTCTTTGGGAATTTCATATCATGTACCCCAATTCTGCTCACCTCCTACCCCCATATCTTCCCCTCACCCTTGCAATGTCCCCCCAAAAATTAACCAAACTAAATAAACAATTAGCAAAGAACCTCTTTGCTCCTCTGTCTTTCCTGCCCCTCCGACACCTCTTCATTTGATTTGTGGCATTGAGAGCCAAGGTGTGTCACACAGTGTACACTTTTTTCTATTCAGCCTGACTTGCAAATAAGTCATTGGTCTGGTTCAAGGCCTCTGGCACACCATCATCACTGGACCCTCATTGGAACTTCTCTCAGATATCCTGTGGCCACCCAAGTCATGGAGATCTTGTGAGTATCGTTCTGCAGGACCAGTCCCTTTAAGAACTCCAGCAGGACGTAGATGGGGTAGATGTTAGGGTGGGCTAACCCAAGGCAATGGCTGTGGGCCTGGGTGGCAGCTGAGATGGTCAGTATGGGCTACTATAAAAGCTTTTCTAAACTAGACCACATTCTGGTCTTTACAAATTCAAAAGGATTAAAATAACTCTTTATATTCTATCTGACTATAATGCAATAACACTTAAAATTGACGGTAAACAAATCTCTAGTAAATATCCCAACTCCTGGAGATTAAGCAACTAATTCTGAATGAGCCAAAGAAGGAAGAAAGAAAACTTTTTGTAGAAGTAAATGAGAATGAAAACACAACACATCCAAATCTCCAGAACTGAAAGCAGACCTAGAGGGAAAAACTTAGGGCTCTAAATGTCTACATTAAGAAGTCAGAAAAAGCACAAATAAATGACTTAATGATACATACAATTCAAAACAACCAACAGCATAGGCTGGAGGGAGTATGGTGAAAACAGAACCCTCATTTACTGTGGGTCGGACTGCATACTGGTGCAGCCACTGGTAATCAGAGTGGAGAGCTCTCAAAAAAGCTAAAAATAACTCTACAATATGAGGAAGCTATACCACTCTTTGGCATGTGCCCCAGACTCACCATCCCACTCCACAGATACTTGTTCAGCCATGTTCACTGTTGCTCTACTCACATAACTTGGAAAAGGAAACTCTAAATGCCCTCCAGTTGGTGAGTGGATAATGAAAATGTGCTACATAAAACAATGTGGACTACTGTTCAATGTTAAAGAAAAATAAAATCACGAACTTTGCAGGTAATGGTTGGACTAGAAAAAGTAATGAGTGAAGTAACCCAGACACAAAAAGACAAATGTCACATGTTCTCTCTCGTTGGAGGCTCCTAGTTATAAATCTTCAGATGTGAGTGCAGACCCTAGAGTAACTTCAGAAACCAGGAAAGTAAAAAGGGGCCATTGCTGGGGTAGGTGGTGGGGAAAATAAAGATGGGAATAGTAGGGTATAAGTGATCTGATCATGGGGAAAAGGAGGGTAAAATGACAGGAGGTCTGAAACAGTTATGAGAATTATACTATTAACTATCTTCTTTAAAAAAAAACTATAATACATGTAACTGTGTATAAATACACACACACACGGTTTAAATGAAAATTTCTCATGTGGGCTGACAATGCTTTCTCCAAGAGTCAAAAAAACACCTACAAAAATCCCAACACAAGGCATGAGAAGCCCTCTTTCAAGTCATTGGTCAGGGTTGTTCTAGAAGACTCTCAGAACATAGAGTCTATTGCTATTGTCCTTGGTTGCCCCCAACGGGTGGAAGTAAGTCCCTATTACCAAAGATACCACGTATTTCAGAGACAGGGTCCAGAGGTTCCTGAGATGGAACTGACCTGAATGCCTCCTTCCTGAGGACTAACTTTAATGGTATCACAAGGCACCACGGAAGCTTCCAAAGAAGGGAAGCAACCAACAGTCTGACCTAGCTAGGATGCCTACGAACCACGACAGTGACCAACATTGCACAATAAACCTCAGAGTGCAGTGGTGGGATGCATATCTTGGCAGTAACCAACAGCTTTCGAGTTGGTAGTGAGATCTGCACAACAACAAAGAAACCATGTCTTGCTGTGGGATGTTCTGTATGGCAAATATGTTAATAAATAAAACACTGATTGGCCAGTAGCCAGACAGGAAGTATAGGTGGGACTAACAGAGAGGAGAATTAAGGGAACAGGAAGAGAAGGAGGAGACTGCTTGTAGCCGCTGCCAGGACAAGGAAGATGTAAGGTACCAGTAAGCCACGAGCCACGTGGCAAAGTATAGATTAATAGAAATGGGCTGAATATAAGAGTAAAAGCTAGACAATGATAGGCCTGAGCTAATGGCCAAGCAGTTTAAATAATATAAGCGTCTGTATGCTTATTTTATAAGTGGGCTAAGGGACTGCCGGGGTTTGGCGGGACCCGGAGAGAAAACTCTCCAACTACAATGTCTGGTACTGGAAACCTAACAATTACTTAGGACTAGTGATGTCATGGATCTTGGAGAAGAACCTACAAGAACTACTTTACTAAACCAGCATAATCCCTAACTAAATTCTAAATATTTGTCCTTCTACCCACAGATAAGTCTAGTCCTTACCCCTCATCAAGGAAAGTTCTCTTTGCAACAGCCAGAGACCATTGCAGGAAACCACAAGCAATCAAAATGCAGAATTGTAGAGCCTGGTTTTAGTGGATCATAACTAGATATGGCATATACACTCAGGAAAAAAATTGACAGAGGGACAAAAGATTATAAGAACCAGATCAGAGAGTTTGTTGTGAGATTGTATCTCTTAGTAGTGTCAGAAGCTACACCCATAAAAAGTCTCACCAACATGACTGCCTAAGCAGGAGCTGAACGAAGACAATGACAATGGACACGTTACCGTGAATGGGAGGGAGATCACAGAGCCTCAACCACACACAAAGAACTACAAGCAAGGAAGGATGCAGGAGACATAGTCTTCCCAGAGAAGAGCACACCAATTGCTTATCCAATACCAAATGGTCAGCCCTGAAAACACACACACACACAGCATTATACAGACTGAGCAAGATACACACACACACACACACACACACACACACACACACACACGCCTGTAACAACAATCATTGAAAAAAGAGGCCATGAGTTTGAAAGAGAGCAAGGAAGGGTATATGAGAGATTTTGGAGGGAGGGAAGGGAAGGGGAGGGAATTATTTAATTATATTATAATCTCAAAAATAAAACAACTAATAAAAATAATGTTGAACTAGAATATTTAAAACCCCAGGTAAAATGTTTTTACTATTTAATTAGTAGGTCTATGACATTGTACTGAGTACAGTACCTCAACTGCTTTAGTAGAGTAAACCTCTAAGACTGATGCTCATTTAACAAATGAGGAAGCTGTTTATATAAGTTAATATCACCCAGAGTAAATAGTACAGCTGAAGATGAAATACTTTATTACTTCAAAGTAAGGTCTTGCAAGAGTATTTCCTGAACTTCAGGCTTACTGCTATTTTATTAATTTTACACAAAGATATCTTAAAACTCATTATTACCTTGTATTAGGCTGTGTTAATTTCCTGGCATTGCCCTCAGAGTTGAAAAACAATTTTAGAGGAAACATGAGACTATGCCAAAAGTGTTCTGAATTCAGAAGGAAACTCTTAATCTACATTGCTTATTTCAGCAGCAAGGCAGTTTATAGAGACTTGTACTGCAGGTTATGAAGGTATGAATCACTTTGTCAGGTCTGCATCTGCTGGGATATGTAGGAAGGTCACCTTTGACTAATGGGAATTCTCAAGTGTACTATCAGTTCTGTTCACAGTGACTGTTAATCCTAATTGCAATTATAATATGCTTAAGGGCTTACTTAGAAATCACCAATTACTAAAAATAAACAAATGTTTACAGAGTATTTGACTACATTGTAGTAGTGTGCTAGCTGAAAGAGACACAAAAGAAATACAAGCTATGAAGTATTAGCTAAGCCAAGGATATTGGCACTCACCTTGTAATTCTAGCACTTGGGAAGGCAGGAAGATCAGGAGTTCAAGGTCTTTCTACAGAGTGTGTTCAAGGACAACCTAGGCTACATAAGACCACGTCTAAAGATAAAAAGCAACAATAACAAAATCAAATAATCAAACACAAGGTAGATTAGCTAGCCTCAAAAGGTATACATAAACAGCTTGTGGGTGAAGAGAGCAAATGAAGTCCTGAGTGAATGTGTACTGTTGACATGAGCACAGCCATGTCAAGGTCCATGGCAACGGCAAAACCTTTCCCTGCTCCAAGTTGAAGTGTTAATCAATGATTGACTGATGTATACAGAAACTATCAACCACAGGACAACTTCCTTACCCTAGATGACTGCAACCTGAAACTGCACCCTATAGACTTCCTGCCAGGATTAGCTAAACCTGTCTCCTCATTCAGACATATAAAATGACTGCCAAGGTTTGGGGCTGCTGCTGCATCGCCATCTGAGCCCATGGCTCACCCAGTCCCAGCTTTTCTGCATCTGGTCTGTGTGTCTGTCCTTTCTTCATTCCCTCGTTGCCCTACTCAGGTCAACCATGAAGCCATGCAGGTCATGGCATTGGGAGATGAGAACTCCCACAAAATAATGAGACTCAAATACAAGAAAATGCACTAATATACAGTTATAATGAAAAAAGAGAAATTTAGATAAAGGGGGAAGTTATATAATCAGTAGGTGAGTATATCTATATAGGGATAGATAGCCAGGGCTATATTTTTTAAGGATGTTTTTAAATCACAGCTGGTGTTTTTTCCTAACTTCAAAAGGTTAGGGAAACAAGTAATATTTAATTAATACTGACAATTCTAATTAAGGGTAGCCTAGAAGGTACAAAGTATTTGTTCTCATATTGTCAAGAATTCCACATGGTGGCTTCCACTGCTGTCTCCAGTCCAGATGAAGAAACTGAGCTAAATGAACTGAAAGTACACAAAAGTAATAACTTACACAGCTGGTACTTAACATGGAAGTCTGTTTTTTAAAAAAACTTTATTTTTATGTATTTGTTATATGCACCTGATTGTCTGTATGCACATCACTTCTATGTAGGTGTCTGTGGCAGCCTAAAGAGGACGTTGGATGCCCTGGATGTGGAGTTACAGGCCCTTGTGAGCCATCTGATGTAGCTCCTAAGAGCCAAACCTGGGTCCTCTACAAGAGCTCTTAATGGCTGAGCTGTCTGTCTTTCCAGACCCTGAAGCCTATTTTGCCATTATCAATGCTGACAATTTCATTAAATTTTGCCAATACTGTGAAATAATTTACAGCACATATAAATACCTCATTTATACAGAAAATATTCTCCTCATTTTATATCAAGGAGGTAGAAGCACACTTTGGTATTTGAATTTTCTTGAAACATTAAGTAGCTCATTGAAGAAATCAGTAAGTCAACTACAGCAGCCCCGAGGAACCTCAACCTCCAGACTTTGTAATTCATAATAGTTAGCCCTTCGTGTATATTTCAAGTTGCACATTTTCAAAGTCCACTCATGTTGTAGCATATATAGTCATTCTTCCTTAAGATTTTCCTCTCTGACAATTCAGCTAGCTTGTCACACACAGTTCCAAAACCTTAAATGGAAAATTTCAGAAATAATTCATATAAACCACACACTTGAAAAAAAAAAAAAACTAACTCAGCCAACTATCACAGGCTCCTTCACAGGAAGAGACCTTGGTCCAGAGTACTTATTCACACAGCATGTGTCACTCACCTTTTCATCATTAAGTAGCCATCTTAGTTATCAGATTTACTATCCAATAAGAATTTTTTTTTGGCCCAACCCAATGTACTGAGGCTTTTGCTCTATATTTAAGAGTTTTACAGTTTAAAGTTTGGGTCTTTAATCAGCTTTGAGTTAGTTCTTATATGTGCCATAGAGTCTAATTTCATTATACGTGGAGATTTTTCCTCCCTTCAGAACCTTTGGTTGACAAGATTATCCTTCTCCAAATGAATGAACCTTACAACTTTTTAAGATGGTTTGATCACCCATCTGAAGATGTATTCCTAGGCTCTCAGTTTTATTCCATTGGACTTTTATTTATTCACATGCCAGTCTTAAACTGTTTGGATAATGGTAGCTTTGTTTTAAAATAAGAGAGTGTATACCCACTAATTTTTTAATTTCTAGATTTTTTTAGTTATTCTGGTCTTTTGAAATTCCATATATTCAGGATGATCTTAAAAGTCTATTTAAAAAAACTGATATTGGGATCTTGTTAGGTCTTAAAATAAATCTGTAAATCATTTTGGGGTCATACTATTACCTTAAAAATATTGTTTTCCAATCCATTAAAATAGGATACCTGTTTCTATCTTAATCTAGTTTCTCTATAAGAGCAGCAACTGCTCTTAACCACTGAGCAATACATCTCTTATTTAAAATCTTTTTCTCTACTCATCAGGGTTCAGTGTGGAGTGGTGTGTTCTTAAACTGAGGTCAAAAATTGAAATAAGTAACTTACATCAAAATTCTGAGGAAGGGTCATAAAAGATTCAGATTCACATGCTTCATTCACCCTGGACTAAGTGAAGAGGTTCCCACAGTTTCTCTAATTGTGTTCATTCCACCTCTTCAGTATTCCTCATCCATTTCCTCCTATTGCCTCTACTCTAGTTTAGGACTGCTGCATCTCTTAGCCAGGGTCTATGTAGCAGGCTTTCCTTGCCTCTAGGACACTTCCAACTCTCAATGCATCCTAGACACTAGGGTCTTATTAATCTTAACAAATCACAGCTTTGGTCATTTAATGTGACAAGAATTTATTAAGTACACATTATATTTTAGATGCTTTAAGGGAGTATGCTCTAATGAAGGTGTTAATCAGAATTATTTAATGAAGAAATATTTTCAAAACTTAGATTATCTACCATTTGTCCAAGTCTACTGCATTAGAATTTCAGATCTAGTGCTGAGAAAGGTATATTTTTTTTAAAAAGTTCCTCTGAATTGCTATACTAACTCCTTTTAGTTAACAATAGCCTGATCTATAGAAAGACTTACACATTCCTGAATATTTTAGAATATCTAAAAGGAAGTCTTAAATCATATGTGGATAGCACTAAACTCTACATATACTATTTTATTATTTATTTTAAAAGCTTGGAATGGTAAAAATAACAATAATAAAAATAACAATTATTAACAAATGTTATACAAGTGCATGCTTTACTGCTATTTTGGAGTGAAATAAAAGCACTGTCATAACACTATAGTGGACCTGATGAATATGACTATTAAGTGACTAACAGGTGGGTGATACGTTCACTTCAGTGAAGTTATACTTGACAGAGATGATTCACATCTTCAGTGGTATGAAAGAGAACAATACAAAACATCACCACGCTATTTAGAATAGAGTGCTGTTCAAAACCTAAGGATTTTCTCTGTTATTTTCCATTTTAGTATTTTCAGTTGACTGAAACTGCAAAACAAAAACAAAACTACAGATAAGAGACTACTGTAGCTTCATTTTTAAATAAAACATTTCAAAAATAAATTATGTTCTTAAGAACAGAGTTCCTGGAACTCTTCGATGTTTGTGGGAAACTGATGTGTCTACTATTTAGTATGGCATTTTTCAAAATAATGGTCAATTAAAAATGTAATATGTGAACCCATGGAGTCTGAGAATGTTCCTCTGGTCATCCAAAAACATACTTAACATGCCTGATACCTATCATAAGAAGTTATGATTCGGGCTGGAGAGATGGCTCAGTGGTTAAGAGCACCAACTGCTCTTCCAGAGGTCCTGAGTTCAATTCCCAGCAACCACATGGTGGCTCATAACCACTTGTAATTAGATCTGGTGCCCTCTTCTGGCCTGCAGGGACACATGCAGGCAGAATACTGTATACATAATAAATAAATAAATCTTAAAAAAGTTATGATTCCAAATGAAGTAACATCTGGTGACTTTTCAAACTGATACCTTAGAAGTCAAAATTAACTAATCTGTTTAAGTTTTTTTCGTTTTGTTTTGTGTTTTTTTTTTGTTTTGTTTTTGAGGGAAGACAAGTTTTAAATGTCTTTTGTCTAGACAAATACACTGATTTCTACAAACCCCAACATTCCTTATTATCTTATACCAATTTGATTTACATATTTATGTCATCTATAGATCTAAAACTAAGATTCTGGGAGTTGGGTGGGTATATGTAGGAGACTGAACTCAGGGCTTCTGAAGGCTGGGCAGACACTAGTAGCTCTGATTCCAGTTTGAGGATTTTCTAATGACAAGTAACTTATCTCAAACATTTCTGCTTTGGCACTGCTGCTGTTAGGGCTTCACTGTATCCCTCCAAAACTTCCTATCCTGATGTTTTACTCCTAAAAAGTAATTACTTCATGATAAGGTGTTTAAAGGGATAATTAAGTAGAAATGAGGTCTTTAATGTGGTCCTAACTCAGTAAAATGGTGTCCTTAAAAAAAAGGGTAAATTTGGAGTTAGATGTGTATATAAATAAAGGAAAGACACAAGACAGCCATGGCACAGCCATCTACCAACATGGTGAGAGCTCAGAAGGAAACTGGCCCTAGTATACTGCAATCTGAGACATCTAGTCTCCATTACTTTAAAAACATACATTTCAGGGCAGGCAGTAGTGGCACATGCCTTTAATCCCAGCACTGGGGAGGCAGAGCCCGGCACAATCTCTGTGAGTTCGAGGCCAGCCTGGTCTACAGAGCGAAATCCATATCCAGGACAGGCACCAGAACTACACAGAGAAACCCTGTCTTGAAAAAGTCAAAATAAATAAATAAATAAATAAATAAATAAATAAATAAATAAACAAACAAACCATACATTTCTGTCCTTTAAATTACCAAGTCTATTATCTTGTTAAGGTGACCCTAGCATATTACTATACCTACTAACCACATTAGCACTAGTCTAAACTTGCTTACCATGTTCAAGCTACTCTGCCAAGAACAGTGGTGAATAAAAGTTCAAGTAGTTTAGTATTCTGTGTCCAAAGCAAAAAAAAAAATCATAAATGATAACCATTATAAGATATACAACAAAAATGTCCAATAAAAAGTTCTGCTTTCATTCTGCAAAGAGAGCAGTCTGTGGGCTATGATATTGAAGGTTCAGATTTTGAGCTGGGGTTGAAGAATAAGCAGGATTCAACCAAGCAGAGGGGAGAGAAAAAAGGTAGAAAGGCAAGTGTCTACTACAAAAGGGAACTTGTTTCCTTCTAAATAGATGTAACTTAGGTCGAGCTATCTTTCTCTACTTTCTACTCTCTAAAATCATCACATACTTTAAAGTCAATGTCCTGTGTCCCTATAAAAAGTAGGCCTTCTTTCCCTTGTCAGATGAAGTTGAACTGACTTTGTTCATTTTAATAGTGGCATCCAAGGATACTTTAGCTCATCATTAAGTCCTCGAGCTTCTGCTGAGTTGTTTTATCTTCAAATGGCCTATGTAGGCAGTAAGCGGCTTGCAGAACATTCTGTCTTGAATTCTTGTGCATTTCATAATCTCTTGCCTATTTATCAAATCACATCACATTAGATGGCTCTAATGATGCAGGTGTCCTGTGTTTTAAGTGCCTCTTCTTAAGACTGTATTACTCAGTTCATTAATGTTTCATATCTAAGTATTGTAACATACTTAATTTTTTATTTAATGAAATTTCGAATCTTCAGGTGGAGAGGAAATTACTCAGAATGTCAGCCAAGCTATTCTGAAAGTGCTCATCAGCAAAGAGTTTTGAAGAATTTTTGTTAAAGAGTTGGGAGAAACCTAAAGACATAGATCTAAAGTTTTCATGAACATTTCCTTTCATTTTAAATTTGGAGTTGAAATTCTTCTAAAGAAGCAAATTAAATTCAGTATACGCTTTCTCTTAGATTTTTGGATGACAAGAAATTAACAGTGATTTTTCTGATTTGTTCTTATATGCTTTTTGTTTTGTTTTGGTTTTTCAAGACAAGGTTTTTCTGTGTAGTTCTGGCTGTCCTGGGACTCGTTCTTTAGACCAGCCTTGGCCTCAAACTCAGAGATCTGCCTGCCTCTGCTTCCAGAGTGCTGGGATTAAAGTAGTGCGCCATCACCACCCGGTTACAACATACTCCTTTTTTTTTTTTTTTTTTTTTTTGCAAAAGCACAGAAGTGTCTGCCTCTCCAATGCTTCTGGAAACCCCCATCATTTCCAAAAAGCTTACTTTCTTTGAGAAGATAAACTTGTTAGACGTTAACCACCTGACGATATTCACGTGTAACCAGGGAGAAATGGGAAGACTCAGGTGAATTAGTTTGATTCTTGAAATGGTTTTGACTCAAACCACCAGTGTTTCTTACCATTGGATTTAGAGACAATTAAGAAATTAAACCACAGAACCTTTGCATGTTACAGCAATAAAAAAAAAATCCAACTCTTTGTCCTTTTGTCAGAATTCTGGGATCAGAAAGAACCGTAATTTAGTGGGCAAGGGTGGTACCCATCACTGAAGAGTCTCAAGGAGAAGAAGGAAAACCCATGTAACTGTGGAATTCAAATTGCACCCAATATTTAACGGCAGAAAAATGGAGTGCAGCTAAACAGCAACAACAAACACACGGTAAGACGCCACGGGACGTTCCCAGATTCACCCTTTCCATTTTGGTGTGACCAAGTGGGTCACTGAATTTCACCACCTGCGTATAAAAAGGTGTGGCCACATGCTTACCTTAGAGGAACCCTTTGCCGAGTCTAACTGCACAGGTAAATAGTCGGCTGAGAGAGGAGAAAGGAGGCGGGACCACTGGTGTGGCCTAGCTCGGTCTCAGGGCTGCTGTCAAGACCCGGGTGGACAGAAACTCGGTCCTGCAGGGGCCCCGCCAGAAATCCACTCAGTAGCCCCGCCCTCCGCAGCCACGCCCACCGCCCGAGGCGTCTGGCCAAAGCTGGGCCTCCATTGGCTCCTCTGGCCTTCACTCTGGGGCGTCGCAGCTGGGCCCTCTCTTTGGAAAGCGTGGCGCCTTCCCGCATGGCGTTGGGTGGGCAACTGCGGGAAACTGAGGACTTAAGCAAGTGAGGAACAGCGTGTGCTGGGGCGGACCAGCTGCAAGCCTCCTCAGAGGGGTGAGGTCAGCTTCTTGGCTTTCCCCTCAGGTCCTGGTCCTCCAGTCTGAGGTGCCTTTGCGGCCTTCTTTGTGCCCCCAACGGGAAGCGCTCCTGCCGGTAACCTTCCGCAGTGCTCCCGCGCTCCACACTCCTCCCAGTTGGGTCTTCCACCCCACTGATCTCTTCCGTCATATCCGCATCTCCATCACCAGCACCATCAGAAACGTTTCTCAGTGCATCTTAACATGTGGGAAGAGGCTCTCAAGCAGCCTGACGAACACGCCACCGCCCCTCACAGATTGAGCTCAGAACATTCCTCGCGAAGAAAGGATGCTGCTGCTGGCTTCCTCCCAGGCCCGAAAGCAGTGACCTTCGTGTACAAAGCCATACGTTGAAAGCACTTTCTAAGGTGCTGCAAAAAATGTAAGTTATCGCTTTGAAAACGTAGTTATTTTGTTCTTGGACAGACCCTATTGATACATACGTTTCCTATTTGGGTTAGATTTTGACTGTTAGATTTTGAAAAGACTAAATGTTGGTTGGAAACCGCCTCTGACACTTGACCTGAAGCATAAAATTAGTGGCTGATTGGAACCTCTCTTCCCTAACCTATGGCTTCTCAGTGTATTATCACACCCCTCCCCCACCTCAGTGTATTTAATTTCCCTTGACATTGGTACCCTGTCAGGAGATTTATAATGTATCATCAATAGCTTTCCTCAGATCCTCTCTGGGGAGCCTCTATTTCCTTTCCAATTTGATTATTCAATATGAGTGTCTAAAACGGAGTTCTAAAATTTGTTTTTGTAAGTAGTGGGAGGAGATCTCAGTTCTCTTACAAACCAGAAAAAAAAAAAATGGAGATTTTCTTGAGAATATTACATGTACAAAGAAAATGTTATGTCACTTTCAGAAAGTTTTAGACTGAGCTCTAGAAACATTATATCTTTTTAAGTGGAAATAATTAAGCAGGAAAACCACCTAGATGTTTTTCTTTAGCGAAATGGCTATCATTTTATGTATGTTCGAAGAAATGGCTTCAGGTTTGTGTGTGTGTGTGTGTGTGTGTTTAACTGGCTTTCAAAAAAAGTTCTGTTGCTATTTTTATAAGTAAAGTTTTGTTGGTACCCCGCCATGATTAGTTACTTATTATCTATGACTGCTTTTGTGTGGCAGTGTCAGAATTGATTCCTGTGACAGACACTATCTTATCCCGTACAGAAAAAGATCTGATAACCCTTGGACCAGGGTGTCCTTTTGCAGCTGAATTGATGGTGTCTTTTTTTTTCTTCCATCTAGTTTTCATGTATGTGCTTCTGTTTTTACCTTTCTAGTTTATCTCCTTTGTCAATCTGTGAACATATGTAATAGTGTCTTAAATTACTCTAAGTAGCTCTAAAATAAGAATAGTCAATAGGGCAAACTGCTCTTCTATCCCGACACCAAACTGTTTTAGCCTTTATAGCTAACCATATGATGTTTCATGATCAGCTTGTTAAATGTCTTGAGAAATCTTTCAGAGACTTTAAGTAGCATTTCACTGACTATTCAGATTAATTTAAGAGGAAGGACAGCCTTCATTATTCAGTTTTCTTGTCCATGAACATAGTATATCCTAATGTCTATCAACTTAAATGTGACTTTTTTTTTTTTTTTGGGTTTTTCAAGACAGGGTTTCTCTGTGTAGCTTTGCGCCTTTCCTGGATCTTGCTCTGTAGACCAGGATGGCCTCGAACTCACAAAGATCCGCCTGGCTCTGCCTCCCGAGTGCTGGGATTAAAGGCGTGCGCCACGACCGCCCGGCCCGTGACTTTTTTAAAAACTGTTCTTTAGAATTTTTAAGGAGATTTGGACTGTATTTTGCTTTATTGTGACTATTTGGTTTTAGAATTAGAATAATGGTAGCTGTGTTTAAGTGATGTGAGATTTATAGTGCACTTCTCTAATTTTTTCCAAAATTTCAGTATTAGGGGTTCCTGAGATGGCTCAACATAAAGGTTTTTGCCGTTTAAGTTGGAAATCTGAGTTTGACCCCTAGAACCCGTGTAAAGGTGGAGAGCTGCCGCCACAGACTTGTCCTCTGACCTTCACAGCACACCGTGGTGTGTCCCCACACACATGATAAACACACATAATAATAATGTAGTTTTAAAAAGTGAACAGGTTAAATAGCATTTTTTTAAAAAATTAAATGTTTGATTAAACACACCCTTTGGCCTGGTATCTTCTTTGTCAGGAGACTTTAATGAAGTTAAGAAAATAATGGCTCTGGAGTTGGTGTGGTGGGTAAGAGCACTGGCTGTTCAAGCGGGATAACCTGAGTTTAAATGCCAGCACCCACACAGAGAGCCCGGTGTGGCTGCACATGTGCCTGTTACCCCAGCCCTGTGAGAAGGGAAGACTTTTTGGCAATGTCATGTTGATGGACTGCTATAAAACAGCTGTTTTGGTCTGCCTTATTTCACTTAGTATAGTGCTTTTAAAATTCTTCCATATCATCCCATAGACAACCATTTCTCCTTTTTTACGTATGAATAGTATTCCATTATCCATATCACAGTTGTTTATCCTTTTATTCGGTCATAGATATCTGAGTTCTTTGTGGTTAGGGGCTGTTAGGAATGAAGCTGCTATAAATGTTTTCTACAGTTCTTTTGTGTTGCCGTAAACTTCTCTTGTTGCTGAGTTACCTGGGAGTGAAACCAGATCATGGGACGACAAGTATGTGTTTAAGTTAACTAATGTTACCAAATATTTTTCCATTGTTCCTTCTGCACGCATTCCCTTCAACAGTGAACAGCAGTTCCAGTTATTACAGTTCACGTCAACTCTCGGTATTGTTAGTAATTTCAATTTTAACTTTTCCAGTAGGTAGGTGTGTACTGATGTCTCAATGTAATTTTCATTCTCACGTCTTAGATGACTACTTTTATAGAGCATCTTTCATGCATCTGTTTGCTCTCTGTACACTTTTGGTAAAACACCTACTAAAACATTGTAAGTGTTCACTGCTTTCCTAAGAATCAGTTACTATACACCAAATTGTAAATGTTTGAAGTGTACGTTAGTAAGTGCTGACATATTACAGCATGAAACCGTTATTATAATCAGATTAATTAATGTGCATGCTATGATATGAATGCACCTTGAAAACATGTTTGGTGAGAGAATCCAATTCCAATTTGTCATATGTTTTTATTAGTCCACTTTTAGAAGATGCCCAGACTATGAAGTCACAGACAGGAAGTAGCTTCCTGATTGTTAGGGATGCTTAGAGGTTAGGAAATGAGTGCTGGTGAGTGGGGAATTTCTTTTGGGATAATGAAAATGGTCTGGAATTAGATGGTTGTGATTGTTACACAGCTATTTGAATGCCTTAAAAAATTACTGAATTGTACACTTCAAAGAGTGGATTTTATATTATATAAATTATATTTTAATAAAGCTGTTTTAGTAATATGGAAAAATAATATTGTAATCCAGTTATGAGTTAATTGTTCATAAAGCATTGTTCATAGTTGCAACCACATATGTCCATAAGAAGAAGACTATTAATTGGTTTTATATTCTCAAATAAAAAAGTAAAACTGTTAAAATAATGATGTAAAGGGGTGGTGGTGAGATGAGTCAGTGAATAAAGACACTAACCACCAAGCCTGGTGACCTGAGTTTACACCCTGGGACCCTCATGATGGTGAAGGAGAGAACTGATTGTTACAAGTTGTTCTCCGGCCTACATAAACAGGGCATTCTCTCTCTCTCTCTCTCTCTCTCTCTCTCTCTCTCTCTCTCTGTGTGTGTGTGTCACACACACAGTCTCTCTCACACACAAATAAAGTGTAAAAACTGATAGAGCACTGTGTATCAGTATGATCAATGATCAGTCTCATAGTCTGAGCCAAAAATGTTGCAAAGTTATGTATAACAAATGCAGAAAGCTTAAAATATATGGAATGTTCTATAATTTATTGGAAGCACAAAATAGCATAGGCATCATAAACATCAGTCTTTAAGCAGTAATTAGTTGTAGAGATAATTTATGTATTGTGTACCTGTTAGAGATGGGTGGAGTAGGGAAGATCGGGAGCATATTAAGGAAGACTTCATAGAGTGCTTTAACATAGTTGGCAGGGGGTTTTATCCTTTCCTTAAACTAATTAAGAAAATGATGTGGGGGAGGGCTGATTTGCATACATGAAGCCATTATATTATTTCTTTAAAAAAGATTGTATTCTCCACTGGGAATACCACAGCAAGCAAAAAGGTAAAGAATGATGGCCTGTAAGCAGTATTACTAATGCATATTTTGCATTTAGTACTGCTCTCAGAAGTTAAATCAATGCTGTATAGAGGAGTTTTGAATGATAACAAATAGTCTCAGAGGGAGGAAACCTGAGGATGTGGAGCGTGAGGAAAAGCCATAAGCATCTCTTTCTTACGTGGCGTAGATGCTCAGTTTAAAGGTAATCACCTAGTCGGAGGTCCCCTGAGAAGCAGGTTACATAAACTGGAACAAGAGGCCATGCCGAGGGTTTCTAGTTCACAAAAAGAGTTATTGACATCGGGTCACTTTCTTTTAGCAAGGAACTCTAAAGACTCCATCTTTGTCCTCATGAGGGTAGAACTTATTTCAACTATACTATCAATCCTCGATTTCTGAGATAAGAATGTTTGGCCAAGTCAGGCCTTTTTAGAACTGTGAGTTAGGAGGCGAGGGTGGTTTAAAAAGTACAGCCCACAGAGATGCATGAGAGTCTAAGGAGGGCCAAGGGGGTGGCAGAAACCCAGACCTTCAGAACATGGACAAGGAGTAGAAGAGCTTTGTATAGCTTCTTAAGTGTAGAGACATTCTCTGGTGTGGGCTTGTGTCCCTCACTAAGATGGTCATTTAGGTCCTACCTGGAGTGAATGGAATTAAAACAAAATAATGTTGCAGGTATCATCCAAGTTGAAACGGAACTATAGTGGGTTAAGCTTGACCCTATCCCTGTAGCTGGTGTTTGTATAAGGGAAAGGAAAGGGAAATTTGAATGGAGAGCAGACAGATACTGCAGGAAGGTGGCTGTGGGATGATGAAGGCAGGACCACAGCTGTTGTAGCTCTAAGCTGAGGAACACCAAGGATCACCTGCAACCAGCAGCAGCTGAGAGGAGGGAAGGACATTTAGACATTTCAAAGAGAGGATGACTGCTGCAGCCTTGATTTTAGACTTTTAGTCTCTAGAATGCTGAGCAAATACAGTTGTTTGAGACTAGGAGTTTATGGTCATTTGTAACATGGTAAACTAATATGTTCTCTACTGGGCACTACTTGGTTTTCTTTCTTTTCAAGATTTATTTATTTATTACATATTCTGTGTTCTGTCTGCATATACACCTGCAGGTCAGAAGAGGGCGCCAGATCTCATTACAGATGGTTGTGAGCCACCATGTGGCTGCTGAGAATTGAACTCAGGACCTCCGGAAGAGGAGCCAGTACTCTTAACCTCTGAGCCATCTCTCCAGCCCCACACTACCTGGTTTTCTATAGCAATTAGGAGTGTTGGACATCCATCATTGCCTCATTTGTTCCTTCTGACTGCACTATTTGCTGGTACTTTTGTTTTTTTTTTTTTTTTTTTTTAAAAAGGTGAACTGAAGTTGCTAGAAAGTTGACTTATCAAAAAAATCACCACATCAAAGTGAGTAAGGAAAACAGGGGTTCTTTCATTAATTAGTGCTAAACTTGATACTTGCTACATAATGAAAGAGTAAATGAGACATTTTAATTAATGCATTTGGAACTTAAGCAACAGATATTTTGTACCTCTTTTATAAACAAAGATGTGACTTCCCGATTATCATTGTAAAAATTGATATCTTCTTCTATATTAAATTTCTCTTCTCCTTTTAGAAAAAGGAAGTAGAGGGTTTTGCTTTTTTTTTTTTTTTCTTAATATTAGAGAGGCTTCCCCTTTGCTTTCTACATATGACAACTCACCACGAGTGTCTGGATTAGA
This sequence comes from Peromyscus attwateri, assembly GCA_902168425.1. Lineage (NCBI taxonomy): Eukaryota > Metazoa > Chordata > Mammalia > Rodentia > Cricetidae > Peromyscus > Peromyscus attwateri. Next base: position 32,875 of record CABHPP010149890.1, read on the forward strand.
GGAGCATTGGGAATCTTCATCATCACTAACCTCTAAGATAGATAAAACCTGCTTGTAATTTTAAAAGTGGTTGCCGCGACCTGCACAGCCGGGGACCCAGAACTGGCGAGGGACACCGAGGTTAAACAGCACTCTGGACACACCGTGGTTCGTCATTCAATGAGAGCTCCTTTATTGACAATCATCAGCCTTATATACCCTGCTACTTCCTACTCTCCATGGGGTCAGGGCACGATCTTCAGGTTCCCATCTGCGTCCCAGCAGCTCAGCCAAACAGGAAGACCGCAAGAAGAGAGCTGATTCTTGAAACAATGTTCTAGCAATAGCTATATCGTAAACATCCTGTGACTTACTGACCACAGGAAAAGAGGAAGGACAAAAGGGCACCTTAGGGCAACTTAGGGCAAACAGCCTATGCACAAGGCCTTTTCAGCGCCTGCGGCCAACAAGTGGTGTTAGTTCCATTGAGACACACAGATATATGGATCAGGAGAGATCTAGGCCCTGAAATATTAGTCATGCTTCAAGATATTCCTGTGTGTGATGCTTGAGACTGACTCTGAGGCCTTGTGCATTCTATGTGACTTGCCCTCGTTTTACAATGGTAGTTTGTGGTAAGGTGCCGTTCTCACACCTGGCCTGTGTTGAACTTACTCTATAGTCTGTGCAGGCCTAGAACTTTGAGATCTTCCTGCCTTAGCCCCCTAAGTAGATGATATAAGAGCTATGTACCACCAAACTCAGCTAAAGATTTTCCTTTGTTGCATTTTAATCCCAGATCTTGGGATCTCATGCTTTTGCTTGGGAAGCACACATGCCTTTAATCCCAGGAAGTAATATGGCAGGGTGGAGAAAGATATATAAGGTGTGAGGAGACAGGAACTAAAGGCTTTTCAGGCTGGGGAGTCCTAGAGGTAAAGAGATGGCTTGTTCCTTTGTCTCTCTGATCTTTCAGCATTTACCTCAATATCTAGTTCTGGGTTTATTAATAAGACCTTTAGAAATTCGAACAACACCACATGTTAAAGGTTTGGTCTCGCCGGGCGTTGGTGGCGCACGCCTTTAATCCCAGCACTTGGGAGGCAGAGCCAGGCGGATCTCTGTGAGTTTGAGGCCAGCCTGGGCTACCAAGTGAGCTCCAGGAAAGGCGCAAAGCTACACAGAGAAACCCTGTCTCGAAAAAACCAAAAAACCAAAAAAAAAAAAAAAAAAAAAAGTTTGGTCTCCAAGTTGGTTCTGTTGAAATGTAATGGAATCTTTTGGAAGCTCAGCCTTGTAGGAGATGTGTAGGTTATTGAAACCATGCCCTTCAAGGGGATTTTGAGACCTGGCATGTCCTCTCTATTTTCTGGCTAGAGGTTTAAGCTCTCACTCAAATAAATGGGCCCTCTTGGATGTGCTACCCTTCCCACAGGCCCATACCAGTGGTGCTGCCCAGTTTGGACTAGAATCTCCAGAACCATGAGCCAAAATAAACCTTTCTTCATACACAGCCTATGCTAGGCATTTCATTGTAGTGATGTAAATCTAACTAACAAATTGTACGTTAGAGATAGTAAAGATTGAAGAACAGTCAAATTATTATAAATACCTCCAATAGTGTGATAAGAAATAACTTAATTATTTCCCAAGACAAAAAGAAACTCTTGTAAATTTAAGTTAACATTATATCATGAAAAATAAACTATATCTCCAAATGCCAACATTTACTTTTTTTTTTAAAAGAAAATCCCTACACTATGGAGGAAAAGATAGATTGCCGTCTCTTATAAACGAATACCTGTATATAGAATACAAAACTCATTAAAAACAACAGTAAGGTGGTGGTAGGCTGATAAAATTGCTGTACTGGGGTTTGGAGAGATGACTCAGTGGTTAAGAGCACTGGCTGCTCTTATAAAGGACCCAAGGTCAATTTCTAGAACCCACATGGTAGTTCACAACCATCTGTAGCTCCAGTTCCAGGGGATCTGATGCCCTCTTCTGGTCTCCATGGTTACCATGGTGCACAGATATGTATGCAGGCAAAACACCCATACAAATAAAGAATAAAAACAAAAACAAAAGCCTTTGCTGTATTAGATGAAGGAGTTATTGGTCATTATCATTCAAAGGGTTCCAGTTTTACAGTTATATAGCTGCAAGAGATGAGTCTGGTGGTTAAACCTGAGCCCTTACTGTGATTCCCAAGTGATATTATTAACTTTACTGTAGTGAGGTACAAAGTAGTTTGTCAACTACATAGTTTCAGAATATTTTCTACCCATCGGAAACTTGACTTTATGCTTTAGATGTCATTTCTAGAACCATTTTTATTTTGATAATATATAATTTATCCATTCTTAAAGATTGTGTTCTATTTATGCTTATGTGTGTGTGCATGTGTATCTGTGTGTTTGTACACATGTGTGTGCTGATGCCCACAGAGGCCAGGTTAGATTGATGATGATAAATTTTGTGTTGAGTTTTATGCATAGAAAGGACCAGGATTCATTTTTTTTCCCACATGGATATCCAAACATTCTCATTCTCATTTTCTCTCTCTTTCTCTCCCTCTCCCTCCCTCCTTCCCTCCCTCCCTCCCTCTCTCCCTCTCCCTGCCTCTCTCTCCCTCTCTCTCTCTCTCTCTCTCTCTCTCTCTCTCTCTCTGCGTGTGCGTGCATGCGTGCGCGCGCATGTGTGTGTGTGTGTGTACATATGCACGTACCTGGCGGTGCTCACCTATGCATGTATAGGAAGAGTGTCCTCTTCCTCTATTGCTCTCCAGCTTATTTTTTGAGGCGAAGTCTCACAGTGAACCTGGAGCTTGCTGTCTCAGCTGGACTGGCTAGGCATCGGGGCTCTTGGATCTGCTTGTTTACACTCCAGAAGTGTGGGGGTTGCAGCAGATGTGCGTTACAACAGCTGGCTTTTCTGTAGGTGCACTGCAAGTACTTCACCCACTGAGTTGCCTCCTCTGCCCAGAATATCCGGATGGCCCATTCCCCGTTTAAGTTCAGGTGCTTCCGTTAGTGAAAGCATACTACCTATTTTTGCAGCCCTTTCTGTGGTAACATTTATAGCATTATGGCAATAATAACATTTATGGCAAGGAAATATAATTTTACTACTTGACTACAATGAAGAATAACAAAAACAAACAACAAAAGCAAGTAGAAGCTGCAGGATATGTATTTGGAAAAGACTGGCATTGGCTGAGTTTCCTGTTTGTATGACTTTTTTTTTTTTTTTTTTTTTTTTTTTGGTCACAGTGCATGGACCATAGTAGCTATCACATCATTCAGCTAAAACTTGAATGGAATATTAACAGACTTCTTGGCATGTACAACTGGATTGAGGACTTGGGATATTCCCAGCAGCTGGAAAGAGCACAGGGAAATGACAGTTCCCAAGTGGAGGAGCATAAGTTCTGTTTAAAGACTCCTTCTTCTCTTGACCTGACCACTGAACTTGCATTAGACAGCTTTCAAGCAGTACTAGCAGAGCTAAAAGATCCGAAGAGAGGAAAGGTAATTGGGTGCTTGACTTCCACCAAGTTAATTGCCTATTAAAATGAAACTATGAATGTTCTTTTAAGACTACAACCTAATTCATAATTTCTGCAACACCCAAACTATTTGCAATATAGTAAAATATAGACATTCAAAGAAAGAGTAAAATGTAGTATATGCACAGGAGAAAAGGCAGTCAATAAACACCACAAATATGTTTCCATGAACAGGGGAAAATTCTAATAAATTAAGGAATAGAAATCGCATCAGAAAAACTAATTTTTTTTTTTTTTTTTTTAATTTTTTTTTTTTTTTAGGAAGCCTAGAATTGAACAGTATAACACTTTCAGGTGTACCCCTATGCTTCACTGCTCAGGAAGCTGAGGCCCGAGCATCACTTGAGCCAGGAGTTTAGGACCTAACTAGGCAACATAGCAATTACTTGTCTTGAAAAGACAATTTTAAAAAGTGACAACAAAGTACATTATACTCAAACTGTTTGAGTCAAGATTATGAAAAAATATCTCAGGGCTGGTGAGACAACTCAGTAGGTTTAGGTACTTACTCTGCAAGCCTCAAGACCCGACCTGGATCCCTGAAGCCCAAATAACGCGGAAGGAGAGCAGCAGCTGCCCAGGTTGTCTCTGAGCTCTGTGAGCACACTGTACCACGTGTGCCTCCACGTCATGTACAGACACACACAGTAAGTATTTAAGAAGAGAAAAGGTCATAAACATTTTTAAGTATAATAATTCTTTTCAGTAAAGCTTTAAATTCAGAAGCATTTGGGATATGCAGAAAAATTAGAAAGCTGGTGTGGAGAGGTCACACATAATGAAAGCTATTTCCCTGCTACTAATGTCTTATTTCACTGAATGAAATTGTATTGATTCATTATTAACTGGACAGAGGTAATGAAGTCCACATTTTATTCTGTCCCAAAGCCTCATCGCACACGCCATGTTGCATTTAGAATTCGTGTCTCCTTAGGCACCCTCTCCTTGATCCTTGTCATACTTTACTTGATGACCTTGACGTTTTGAAGAGTACTGAAGTAGCTTGCAGACTGTCTCATTATTGGGATTTGTATTTTTTTGATGTTTTTATTCTAGTTATTCTAGGTTTGGGAGGAAAATCAAAGAAGTAAAATGCTGTTTTCATCATTTTTTTTTTGAACAGGGTCATACTGTCACCATTATCTAACCTCAGACATTTGTCATGTCTCTCCACTGTAGAGTCACTCTCTTTTCCTGATTTTGTGTTATGCATTCTTTGGAAAGTAGACATTATCTACACAGTTCCCATTTCAGGAACAGAGAGCTGTGGCCTACCTATAAGGGCAGAAGAAAGAGAGAAATTAATTGGAATTTTTCTTCATAAGACCAGTCTATTGTCCCTTGTTTATTTGATTACACTTACTGATCTCAGTGTAGAATAATGGTTTGTTTGTGTCTTAAGACAGGGTCTCACGCAGCTCAGGCCTGACTCAAACTTTGCTATATAACTGCAGATGGCTCTGGACTGCTTTACTTCCTGCTTCCACCTCCCAAGTCCTGGGATTCCAGGTGGATACCATCGCAACTGGTTCGAGTCATGGAATATATTTTTAAATCCAATAGGACTTTGTTTTGCTAAACAGATGTTTCTAGCTTTGCTCATTGATAGCTCTCTTGCTTTTCTCTTGGATTTGTTTGACATAATTATTCCTTGTAGACATTTCTACTAAAGTACTCCTTCACTTCCTAGTGCTGTATGTTTCCATGTGCGTTTTCAATTATTTTTTATATTCATTTACTTATTTGTGTGTATGTGTCACGTGCATTTGTCACATTTTCCACACAAAAGGGACATTGAAGGTCATGAGCTTTATGTGGACTAAGAAAGGAGAGAAAGGAAAGCCAAAGCAGGACAGAAGATGGAGAAGTAGCTAGCTGGAGGAGCACCTCCATACTTTATTGGCTGTATGTTGTATGAGTCTGGTTTTATTGTAACTCTGTTGGTGAAGATCTGCTGTAGTCACAACCTAAACTACCCACCTGTTTGGTGGCAGCCTGATGGTAGTTAAGAGGAGAGTTTCTTGTTAGTCAAGCAGAGTGAAATGGTGGTTCCACTTAACCGTTGAGTTCCCTCTGCACTTATATTTCAGTGTTCAACTGCATCTAGACATGTTGAGTGGTTAAGAAGTATTTGCAGGGGTTGGGGATTTAGCTCAGTGGTAGAGCGCTTGCCTAGCAAGCGCAAGGTCCTGGGTTCAGTCCTCAGCTCCGAAAAACAAAAAACAAAAAAAAACAAAAAACAAAAAACCTACATTTAGCCAGGCGGTGGTGGCGAAAGCCTTTAATCCCAGCACTTGGGAGGCAGAGCCAGGCGGGTCTCTGTGAGTTCAAGGCCAGCCTGGTCTACAGAGTGAGTTCAAGGACAGACACCAAAACTACACAGAGAAACCCTGTCTCGAAAAACAAAACAAAACAAATAAAAAAAGAAGTATTTGCAAAGTTCTTCCAACTGCTGAGCACATGCCAAGTGTCATGTGAGTATATGTGAGGTAAAATGAAGGAATTACAAGGCTTGTTCCACCTGTTTCTTAGTCTACCTTGCTGTCTTCACCTGATGGTTGTGAAGAATAAAGACCTGAAAGTTTGTTTTGTCAGACCATGGTACAATATCCACTTAGAACTACATCACTCTGGAAAAAACAAAAGAAAATAAGGAAACTCGCCAAAATACGAACCATGGCTTGGACAAGATGACTCTTTGCAGTTCTTTTTTCCCCTGTAATATACTCATTTTAAAAAGTTTTCTCATTTTTAATTTCTCTTTATTACTAGTTCATATTATTATTATTTTTTTAACAAGGTATCATACCTTTATCGCATTCACTTGTGCTTTCTTACTCCCCCATCCCTGCCTTGGATTCCCACTTCCTTTCCAATATTGCCCTTTAAAAGACTGTTTTTAGAGTAGTCTTAGCTTCACTGCAAAGGAAAGCAGAGTTCCCATGTACCCCTTCTCCCTGCATGCACAGTCTCCTTCACTGTTGATATCCTGCACCAGAGTGATACATTTGTTACAACTGATGAATGTCCTTGACACAGTGTTATCACCCAAAGTCCATAATTTACATTAGAGCTAACTTTTGAGGTTTTATAGCCCATTGGTTTTGATAAATGTATAATGGCATCTATCCATCTCTTTATTAACACACAGAATAGTTCAATACCCAAGAAACCCTGGACTTGACATATTCATCTCTCCTTCCCCACTAATCCCTGGAAATCTCGGATCTTTTCCTGTCTCCTGAGTTTTGTCTTTTCTACAATGTGGTATAGTTGGAATCATACAGCATGTAGCCTTTTCAAAGTGGTGTCTTTCATTTAGTAATATAGTGTAATATTCCTCCACATCTTTTCGTGGATTAACAGCTAATTTACAAGTGCTGAGTAATACTCTGTTCTATTGATACCACAGCTTATCCACCCGCCTATTGAAAGGCACTCTGCTTGCTTCAGGTTTTTGGCAATTAATAATAAAGCTTCTATATACAACCCTGTGAAGGAATTTGTGTGGATATATTTTTAACTCATTTGGATAAATACAAGTAGCAAGATTTCTATATTATATGATAAGAATTTGTGTAGTAGTAATTTGTTTTAATTTACAGTCCTCTAATATGATGGTTGACTTCTACTGTCAGCTTGATTAGGTTAATAGACACCTAGGGCACACCTTTGGACATGTCCATGAGGGCATTACAGGACAGGATTACATGGGGGAGAAGACCCCCCCTAAATTCAGTAGCAACACTTTATGGACTGGAGCCCTTGGTAGAAGGAAAAGGATGTGAAAGTGAGCAGAACACTAGCGCTCAGCTATCCCTGCTTCCTGGCCAAGGACCAGTTGCCCCATGCCCCCATTGCAGTGCCTTCCCCGCTGTGGTGGACTATACTCTCTTAAGCCACAAGCCAAACAAATGCTTCCTCCTGGGTCAGGTATTTTGTCTCAGCTTCAGGAGTAACAAAAGCTACTAATGATGCATGGTGCTGAGCGCCTTCCCACAGGCTTGATTGCCTGCATATCAGTTTTGATGAGATGTTCAGGTGCTTCGGGACCAGTTTTACCTTAGATTGTTTCATTATTATCTGCTTTTGATAACTATCTGCTTAGGATTTCCCCACTTTCTGGTTGCATATGTCTCTGTATCTTATCTCTGAGTCCCGCTTCCCTCTCCATTTCCTATACAGCCTCAGAGTCTCCCTCCCTCCATCCCTCCCCTCTTTCTCTCTCCCTCCCCTTAGGCTACAAAGATGGCCATGTGATTTGGTATTCTTTTCTCCACTTACCTACATTTAAAGCATGTAGTATGTCTCTTAATTATGCTGTAGATATTTATCACAACCATTTTTAAAAAATTTATGCTCCATTTAAAAAACAGATTTATTTATTTTTGTGTGGATGGATATTTTGACTATATGTACATCTCTGTATGCCTGGTCCCCAAAGAGGCCAGAAGAGAATGTGGGATCCCCTTAGAACTGGAGTTACAGATGGTTGTGAGCCACCATGGTGCAGGAAAATGAACCTGGATTTCTGAAAAGCAGTAAGTGCTCTTAGGCTTAAACTATCTCTCTAGCTCTTCCATTCCATTTTAATGTTGGATATTTTGTGGAAGTTATATGGAAATATTTGGATTTAGGTGTTTGTCATTATTTTATGGGAAACCGAAGTCCTATTTTCTTAAACATGCTA